>VONZ01000880.1:0-301015 GCA_012976165.1 Labeo catla | reverse complement strand
AATTCATCCAGTGGCCAGTTGCATAAACTGCTTAGACTAGCCTTAAAGGTTAGACACCTAGTTTTATTTTTCTGCTAGACTTGTCATAACTTTTTAAAGTCAGTTACGTAAAACGTAGATTGATCCAATCTGAATCTGTAAAGTAACACTTTAATTAACCATGGTTTTTTATAGCAAAAGTGTAGTAAGCAATTTTTTTTTTTTTTTGCATATTGATTAGCTACCATTTTTATAACCATCGTAGTAGTTTTACTACAAACACCATGGTTAAACTATGGTTAGTGTAGCAAAACCATGTTTAATTTGTGATTACCATGGTTTAACTAGTAACCATGTTGTTTTGGTTTTGTTTGTAGTAAAACCATGGTTAATTTTCATAAGGTAGACTGATAACCACTGGTTTACTGCTAGTTCGTCAAACTAGTTCTTAACGTGGTGACTATGATTATGCAATAGGCCCCTAATAATATTTAGAGAAAATATTATTAAAGACAGATACATAGATAATTTGCATTTAGTTTATACATTTTATCATATTTAAGAAATAAATTAAAAACAGATAAAATGACTGACAGACAGACTGATTTGAAATGCCAGAATTTTTATCATATAGGCATTATATTTCATTAGACAGATGGGTGACTGTATGGATGGACAGATAGAAAATAGATCATTAATAATCTAAATAAAATAATACTGATGTATTGCGTCAGAACATCTTAAAATTGTGTTGTGTCAAGTTGTTTAGTTATTCTGAGGTCACCAAGGCCAAGTTTCCTTGTCCAAACTTGGCTGTTTCCTGCTGTGGCATGCACTTTTGTCGCAATAAGTAAAACAAACATTCTCCACAGAAATGAGAAACACAAATAAATACATTTTTTTGCATTCAGCATAATTAATACTTCCCCAAAGTTTGTGCTTCAACAATCAGAAAGTGATCACATGAACTCCCATCACATGAACCATGATCTTACACTGCCAAACATGCAGACTCACATGAGTTACTATCAACTCTTTCTTTATTTATATGTCCAGATCAGTTGATTATACAGAGGTTTTGGACAACCTTTCCATGTGAAAATATTCACTTTTCCTAGTAACTGCTGTTAGTCATGTGATGGTTGCTTTAGGCATCTGCTCTACCGCAAATCAGAATCCCAAGGGATTGTTCTTGGCCCATGTCCTTGTAAGCACGTCTATTTAGGATGTCTGTGTTTAATAACAGTGGCTTGACTCACAGCTCGGAATTAACGGGAAAGGAGTGAAAATGCATCCCAGAATGTGAGATAGTGGGCCTGGGGCTGTTGGAGTTACAGAGGAACATAAAAAACAATGTTTGGCCTTTCTGGTAGAAGCAACTTTTACATTTGCAGGCTGGCAACTGTTCTCTGGTAATTATACCACAAGACTAAGCTTAGCTGTCTTTATGATTAGCAGTACATTGAGTCACTTTGTTTGGTCTAGGTTCATCCCTGGCTGTGTTATGAACGAAGAAATTGTGTCTGACTTATCATTGTGATCAGCTCATGTGCTTTCTCAGCTCACGTGTTTTTGGATGTCTCAATATGTCCTGATTTTTCCCCTATCTGTGTGCTTTCTGCACTTGTGTCTTCCTCTCTTTATCTCTTACTCGGTTTTACATTTGGCTTGGGAAGTTTACTGATGGCATCTGATGTGATCATAGTGAAGCCTTTGAGATTAGCTGCTGATGGCAGAAGACTCTAATTACTGCCTGCATCTGTGATACAATAGGGATAGAGAAGATCTAACGTTCTTTTCATGTTGTTCAATACGTCTATGTGCTTAACAAGCACTAGCTGACTGAGTCAGACCTTCTGTGGGGTTGGTTTATAAAAGAGCTTTGTTAAAAAGTCAGTGCACTGTGCATCGTCTTGTCACTCTTTATACTTTGATTTTATGTTATGAGATGTAGTTATATAGATCAATGCTCATTTTTGTCTTATCTAATAATATATTAAAATCAAAAATTCATACAGCAGGCAGAAACATGCAGAAAAACATAAAACAGGAAATTATATTGTAATAAGGATCTTTACAAACCCTGATAACTGGGTATGAAGGCAGATAATCTTCTAAAATATCAGACAATTTGATTTTTTTGACAAGACATAAAATATGAATTCATAGTTTGATATTTGTAATAATACTACTACTACTATTAATAATAAATTAGTGTTGTCAAATCGATTAATTATGATTAATCACATCCAAAATAAGAGTTTATAAAATTTTGTGTGTACTGTGTATATTTATATGTAAATACACACACATAGATGTATATATTTATGTGTGTATATATATTTTTCTTTTATTTATTTATGATTTATATTTTACAAAAATATAAATACATACTATATATATATATATATATATAGAAACACACATAATTGTATATATTTAAGACATTTTCTTAAATATGTGTTTCACATACATACATTATGTAAGTAAAAACTTTTATTTTAGATGCGATTAGTTGCATTTAATTACGATTAATCAATTCGACAGCCCTATAATATAAAAACAATAAATAAAGCACTTGAAAAACCTTTGAAAAAAAAGTATTATTCAATTAAGACTAACTACATTATTCATTAAACAAATCTTAATATGCTGTTTTGTATCAAAACTTCTTAAAAAATATGTTGAGTCAAATTAAGTTATTCTAACGTTATTAAGGCTAAGTTTTATTGCCCAAACTTGCCTGTTTCTTGCTGTCACATGCACTTTTGTCACAAGAAGTAAAATAATCATACTCCACAGAAAAAAAACACAAATAAATGCATTTTTGGCAATAATCATTCAGATTTGTACACTTAAACATATTCAAGGTGTAAAGAAAATATGTTATTTTTTTCAGTCATTAAAATACAACTTCTGATAACATTTTAGATTAGGGAACACTATTCACTATAGTTACTTATTAGCATGCATATTGGCTTTTTATTAGTACTTATAAAGCACATAATAATGCATGGCCATGTTCCTTGACCCTACCCGATATCTAAACACAGCCGCTATTGGAATTAGAAGTTTATTTAGTGAATATATGTTCCTTAATCTAAAATGTTACCAAATGTTTTTAAAAAAAAATGCTATAAAGTTTTTCAAACCAACTTAAACACAAAATTTTATTTTTTAATTTAATTTAATTTAATTTAATTTAATTTTTTTATTTTATTTTATTTTTTACTTTTTAGGAAGTACAAAAGTTCCACATGGGTGTGAATACTTTTGTAAAATTGTTTGCAATTCATATAATTTAGTTCAGTCCTAAAACGGTTGCCCATTTGTGGGGAAAAAAGAACCTGGTTGTTTTAAACTAGATTTTTGTCATTGTTCCATGTGATTTTCTTCTCTCTTAGACATAAATATGTCCGTATTCTGGCGAATTATGATGTTCATTTATTCAGTGGGAAACTGAAATGATAAATATTTCTGTCCTTGGTCTTGTTATCTTACCCACAGTTTGGTCAAAAGCAGTGCTGCCAGATCAGAGGTTTGGCTCAGTGGAAGAGTTTTGCTTTATATGGAAAAGGTTATGTTTCTCAGGATGTCATAGCAGAGGTCCACATGTTCCATCTCCATGGTTCTTGTCCACCAAACATTTAGCCGAACTGCCAGACATCACATCCTGCGTCCTTTCCACAGCCAGAGAAATGTGTAAGCTTTTGTCTCTAGTTTTAGTACAAAAGTTACTCCAGAAACTTGCGTTGTACAGGGACATGACTGTGGCAGAGTTAAAAGATTCACTTTGTTTGCAAATGGGACTGATTGCGATCAGATCCTCTTCTAACCCACGCGGGGAGCAAAGCAGCAGAAACTGAGCTTTCTTTGTGTTGATGATGTCATCTTAGTTTATTTTCAATAAGTCCCCTTCACCACAAAGTGACTGGTGAGCTGAGGAAAACATTATAATGTAGTTCTGATCTCTTTTATTAGCTTCAGAGGCAAATGCTGAGGTCTGTGTTTTGGAGCGTCTATGTGTATACGAGAACTTGAAGTCAGTTTTATGACTTACCGCACTGAATGCCCTAAATGTATGTGTTGGCGCTGATTACACGGTCCACTCACTGCCCTGCAAGTCAAGTGAAAAGAGCAAATGGCCGTGAAGAATGTGCCTAAAGTTTTGTGTTTCTGGATAGTTTACCATGGCTTCTTGTCACCAGTTACCACACTTGCTTTCATTCACTGTAGCTGTTAAAAACAATTAATGAGTAATTAATTAATTTCATTTTTGGGGTGAACGATCCCTTTAAATTTGGGTCGGTTTCTAATTTCCTGTCAAGGTTTCAAAAGTCTAAAAGTCATCATATTATACATCTTGTTTTGTAAATTTTGCCAGAATGTATTTTTTGTAGGGCTGTCAGTTTAACGCGATAACTTAATTAATTAATTATGAAAAATAATGTGATATTATTATATATTTTAACACAGTTGACTCTCTGGCCCCGCCCCCAGACCTGTCATCTTATATTTCATATAGTTCATATTGACAATATATTGACAAATATGATGCAGGGCAAAATCTCCACAAATGCAGTTATGCCCTAAAATTCAAGATATTGGTGCAAAAAAAATGCCCTTGTATGTGTTTTGTCTCATATATATCACAAATCACATATCACACGGGCAGCAAGAGCAATATGACACAAGTGCTGATTTGTCCCGATCTATCACAAGCTTAAATGTGATTTTATACAACTGTTCGGTAAATAAGAAGTTGATATTGTGTTATACTTTAAACACAATATTGTGTTTTGCTCAGTTTGATAACATACTGTATTAGCTTTGAAGCCATAGCAGAATTTTTGCGCATCTCTGAGTATCACAGCAGTGTTTAGTTTCTAAATGAATCCGCGTTTTGAACGAATCATATGAACCAATGATTCAAAGGCCCATTCATAAAGAGAGCCATTTACTTCACTCCTGAATGAATCAGCCATTTAAACGAATCAAATGAATAAATGAATGACTCATAAAGACATTTACCGCCACCTGCTGGCATATTTAAATTCTTATTTTAAGCATCATTTCATAAAAAAAAGAATAAAAATAAAAACAGGGATAGTTCACCAAAAAAAAAAGTAAATTCTGTCATCATTTACTCACCCTCATGTCGTTTCAAACCTTTCTTTTGTGGAACATGAAAGATGGGATTTTTAAGATTGTTGGTAACAAAGTTGTTTTGGTTACCAGTGACGTTCATCGTATAAACAGAAATACTGAGATGTTTCTCAAATTATCTTCTTTTATGTTCCATAGTTTACGTTGCAGCCTAAATGTTTTTGTGTAATAAATTCTATGTTGAATCAAATTAAATATTTTTTTCTAAAGGTACAGTTTGTAATGTCTACTTGATACTTTTTCTTTTAACACAAAAATAGCTTTAAATAATATTTTGTGGGTTTTTTCACAGTCAAATTTATTTTGCGATAAATTAGATTAATTAATCGAAACATCATGTAATTAATAGATAAAAAAATGTAATCGACTGATAGCCCTAGTATATTGATGACATTTGCATTTTTTACCACCATATAGATGATGAAGTTCAACTAAAAGCTACAAACCTTTGGTTTTTATTTTATTTGGAAATATAAAAGTTCCATGTTGGTGTGAATACTTTTGTAAAATTGTTTGCAATTCAGTTGCCCATTAGTGGGGAAAAAGGGGTTTTCTGTAGGACAGTAGGCCAGTGGCCAGTAAAAGGAAACCATGTGATAATACTTAATTTCACAGTCTAAAGATGTGTGAAGTGGCTTGAGAACTGGACTGGAGACCTTGTTTGTCAGCGATGAAGTCAAGGTCAGATTGGAATAGCTCCACAATGGTGGTCTCTGCGGGCTTGCGGTATCGCACAGTCCACAGAGCCAGAGGAAATGCCTCTCCTCAGTGCACAGACAGCGAATGCTGCAAACAATGGCGATTCAGCCGTGCCATCATCTCCCCTCTGACCGTTTGTCATCACCCTGCTGTTCAGCCCATCCCTCTGAAGGCTTTAGGATGATGACAGTGTTGGTGATGTTTGTTACACTGATACCAATTTGGAGCAGTCCAGACTTTTCCTCAGGGGTGGAAAAAAACTGAATAAACAACCCCAGAGGTTACGAGTCGCGTGAGCGAATCTCAGCCTACGTGCTGATCAAATTATTGGTTATTTTAAAGATAACGTTATCTTCATTTCAGCCCCTTTACAGTGGCAAAGGTCCAGGAGATAGTCCTCTCATCTTCTTCCAGATCCTTCCAGCCTTTTGGATATTACATACGGTGCCATTTGCCCTCAGCATGTGGAGGTGGTCTGGAAAGGGTGTAAAGTGTTTTTACAATCAATGTTTGTTTTAAAGACAACCTTAGATAAAATCTAAATTGAATTAAATCCTATATCACTCGTTTGATGATCCAATCAAAACCAGATGGAGAAGTCCCACCCAGTGTCATTTGATATAGTAATAGGATGCATTAAAAAAGCTAAATGACTAGTCTTTAATGTCCAAATGAAGGATTCAATACACCACAGTCAGTCTGCCTCATTGTCGTTGACCCATATCAAGTAGGCTGAGTAATTTATGTCATGGAATTTATTACTTCCTAGATCAGTAGCTAGCTATCTAGTTATTTCTGTTAACTCTTTAATGGCCTTTTAGAAAGCTGTCTTTGATAGGAGAGTGATCTAAAGACTGACCTGATACTGATACTGCGTGTCGGGACACGATAAGATCTCACCTCCGTTTGGCCCCTCGTACCCCTCACTCGACCCTTCAAGAGTCAGTTTCCCTACTGCAAAGCTCTTGATCTCTTGTGCAACGGGACACCATTGGCAGTGGAGCATTTCCTCTGTTTACTACATCCTTGAGAAAATAGTTGCGGTATTCAGTAACTGCCCAGAATGTGTTGTTTGCTCCATCATCCAAAGGAGAAGCAAGTTAGCAAAAAGTTGTATCACACCGTCAGTTTTAAATTCATGCATCCTGCTCAAAATATGTTTGCGGGGGAGGAAACAGGAAGTGGCTGAAGGGTGACACAGGGAGCAAGCATATATCAAGCTCATCTTCCTGTGTGATAAATCTGAGAGTTCTTCTGTGACCGGAGTCTTGGGAGGCTCCTTCACAGGCGGCTTGTTTATGGCTAAGGAGTTGTTGCTGATTTAGCTGTGGTTGCTCAGCGGTGGGGAACCCGTGAGCGGCTGCTTGGTCCGCTCCCCACATCTGCTTACGCTGCGAAATCACAGCACTGCCATTACCACCACTGGAGTAATTACTGCGCTTGACACGCAGGGCCTGTCTAATGCATGTCAGATGAGGGCCGACCGATCGGATTCGCTGTCAGCCGTGTGTCTCTCGGCAGAAACCAAGATCCCTGAATAATATTCCTGCACTTTCTTGACCGAACATTCAGGAAATCCCCCTCTTTTTCATCAAACAATGAAGGGAATATCAAGAATTGTCTGTTGTAGACTTAAAATGATGTGGAAAACTTTGTGGTTTTTGCCGAAGACTTACAAAACAAGTCTCTTGGAAGATGCCATTTAAAACAAACACTTAAAGCTTGTTTTTGAGGAGGCGTTTCAGAAACGTTAGGAGCCTTGCTCACGGCGAGGTGAGGTTTTGGAGGTTTTCAGAGCTATTTTTGGGACTTTGCCATGACTCAGGAAGAGATTGGAAGCCCTGCAACTGACCTCTCCGCTGAGATAAAGCTGCCTAGCCGCTCTCTCTTTTCTCTCGCCCTGACGGTGTCAATGAATCCAGCCAAGGAGGACAGGAGGATTGTCTACGCTTCCCTGATAGTGTTGGCCAGAAGTGGGTGAAAGGTCAGAGAGTTGGGGGGCTGCTGTTGGAGACAAAGTGTGAATAAGTTTGGCACTTAGGAAAGTACCCTGACAACCTTGGACTGAGGCATACTATTAAGAGCATTAAGAAGAAACAGCAGGGAGGCCTTAAGCACGAACAACTGTTTACATTTGGGAACTGTTCGATGGCTCGGGGAATCTTGGGATTTGGGAGGTGGGGGAATCTCAGGATTTGATGGAGACAGCGAGACTAACAGGACTATACCGCATTCATTTCCTGTCGCTGCCCTGCTGTTTTATTGGTTTTGCAATGCAACCATCTTATGTTGATGTACAAATCCCTCACACATGCAAACAGACTAGAAGTCTTCATTGCCTTTACGCTCAACCCATTGACCTGGCGTGCCGGAATGGCATTGAAGGGACTCGTCCAGGTCACTAGGTCAAATCCCACGAAGCACCTGTGCCTGAGGGACCCTTTATCTTCTTTGGAGACAAAGGCCTGCTGGGCACACTAATTACTCCAGCATACGTTTGTGCTAGTGCTAGTGTCGATGATTCATACTTGACCCTGTAGAGCAGAGGAAGAGGACCAGGACCCCCTTCTGGGACCTTGAAAATCAGGATGTTATTCCAGTGCAACAGAAAGAGGCATGAAATGGACTGCAACAGAGGATTTTGCCTCGGTTGATAGTACTGCAGTTATCATCGAGAAAAGTCAATGGCCTTATGTTACATTTACAAAGCGTCTCGTGATATTTCTGCTCTTCCACAGAGCTCAACCCTCCTGGTAACTGCCAGAGGCTCAGTTCAGGGTTTTGTGTATTCCTTGTTATGCTTGGAAGCGAGGAGGCTCATCGCGGAAGTTTAGTTTCAGTGCGATTGCTGTTCTCAACAGAGCTTTCTGGAGATTTTTTCATTTTTGGCTTCAGACTTGAGTGTTTCAGTTCTGGGATCAGATCTTCCTTCATGTACATGTCGTGACTGAGTGGCAGCAATCTGAGCTTCTTCTAAATGCAGTACAAGCACACTTCAGATTCGTCTTGAAGTTGTGTCAACTGACAGTGGGACAGGGGCCATATTCTTGACTTATATCTTATACTTTTCTTAATGCTAGGCAAGAGTTTTTTGAACCAAAAGAGTCAGAATTTTACAAAATGTTCCACCTTCGCCCTGTTCACACTAGGGCTGTCCTTGACTAAAGATTTTTCTGGTTGACTAGTTAATTTTAAGCAATTAGCCAACTAATTGCATGTTAATTAACAAACCATTTAAATCATAATAATGAGCCTTAATTGCCTACATAGCCTAATAAACGCTCAAGCGCACTCATAAAGCTCGACACAGCGCACCAGCAGAGGTAATGATAATGAATGTGTCAGAGAAAAACAGTAAGGAGTCTGCATTAACATTTTAATAATTTGTTGATAAACTAGTTCTTTCTTTATTTTCTGCTTAAAAGGTGAAGTTGGCGACACTGACTAGTCATCTCCGCAGTAGTGGATGCACCTGTATGCATGTTTCATACAGATTATATGATCTGAGAATATTTGTTTTCCATTTGAATTGCTAGCGCACTGGCAGAAGCACCAGCAGAAGTAGTAGACATTCTGCTCTCTATAACTTTTCATGTCTGTAAGGCAAGTATACATAGAGTTTCGATTAACGTTTTTTGACGCGCTTAAGTTCACAGAGACTGAGACGGCAGAAAGGGCATCCTGTTTGCTTTCATTATTTTACAAAAGCACAATTTTTTGTTGTTATTGTGAGTCTTTACAGATTTGAAAGATGTCTTGCTGTATATTATCTGTATGACCAAAAATGACGGGGTATTTTAAGAGCAAGTGACCGTAACAGCGCATCAGCTTCCACTCTTTGCACAGACACTTGAATAGCGCATATTTTTCTAGGTTAACATTAGATTGAGTGGCCGTGTTTACTTGCTACTACTTACATATTTTAGATGATAAGCCATATTTGAGGTTGATGAATGATAGGCGAGCATTTGAATGTCCTGTTCGATGTGCTGTATTTCCACATAGACCAGCGTGACTTCGCCACTTCCTGTGGATTTTTGCGTTTTACGTGACTAAAGTGAATTTGGTCAACCAAGCCTCTTCTCGTCAACTAATGGTTAGTCGACTATAAGGGGGCAGCCCTAGTTCACACCAACATGAAAATTTGCTTGTACATTATATAATATAACTTAAATAATTCTGGTCAGTTCTTATTTCACGGTGAGTGTTTCACGTTTGGGACAGTTCACCCAAAAATGAAAATTCTGTTATTGATTACTCATCTTCATGTCGTTCCAAACCAGTAAGACCTTCATTCACCTTCGGAACAAAAATTAAGATATTTTTGATGAAATTTTAAAGCCAAGTCAGTCTCAGCTGCATGTTCAGGAGAGTACCATGATTTCAGATTTTATCAAAAATATTTTAATTTGTGTTCTGAAGAGCAACAAAGGTCTTACAGACTTGAGTGAAGCCAAGAAAAGTATAAGATATAATCAAGAATATGGTCCCTGTCCCACTGTCACTGTCCCTTGACACAACTTCAAGACGAATCTGATGTGTGCTTGTACTGCATTTAGAAGAAGCTCAGATTGCTGCCACTCAGTCACGACATGTACATGAAGGAAGATCTGATCCCAGAACTGAAACACTCAAGTCTGAAGCCAAAAAATAATTTGTGTTCTGAAGAGCAACAAAGGTCTTACAGGTTTGAAATGACATGAGGGTGAGTAATTAATGATAGAATTTTCATTTTTGAGTGAACTATTCCTTCAGGCTTTTTTATGTAAACAGTCTCTTATATGATTGGCTAACATTTGTCCCTTTTAATTTTTATAATTGGTAACTGGTTTGCAAACTGAGCGTGGGAGATTTACAGAGACACAATTTTGGCAGATTTAAAGTGTGCCGTAGGTGTTCCATGAAGACACTGCTACTATCTTTATTTTGTCTCCAAAAGAATTGCTTCATCTTCCTGTTATAGAAGCTCAGCTCCAGAGGACACACCCTACTGCAGTTATACACCCTAGACAAACAAACATTGCATTAATCTCTCTCTCTCTCTTCTTCTCTTTTTTTTCTTTGTTTTTCTCAAAGGGGATGCGGGTACTGGTAGATGCCCGAGACAAACTTGGCGTTCCCTGGCAGAACTCTGAGAACGAGAAGCATGGCATGTTCGTTATGTCCTTCGAAAATAAAGCAGGCATGCCCGTCGAACCCTGCACCTTTCAGCTGTACGTCCCAGCACTGCAGGCACTCTGGAATGATAGTGGCATCCAGGAAGCCTACGGCCGGCGGAGTGAGTTTCAGCTGGTGAGTGTAATCACAATACATTTCCTGACAACCTGTGCCATCTGGATACTCTTCACAGGAAGTTGGCAACGAGTGTTCTCATAAAACAAATAATCTATTATTTACCTGGGGTAAGTGCACTGCTCAAGGGCACAGTGGTTATCGCCCATAGATAGCCTTCAGGAGTGGCCTTCAATGGCCAGCACACTCAACAATCTGACTAAATAAAGAATGTTTTACAAATTTACAAATACACTACAGTTCAAACATTTTGGGTCCATACGTTTTTTTTTAATAACACTACCTTCAAGGTATACATTTTACAAGTATGTGTGTTCCCTGGGAATTAATCCCACGGTCTCTACCGGTTGATAGCCAAGAGGGTACGGGAAATATGGTAATATTTCAGTGTCAGTTAGATGGAAATGTTTGGCCTAGCTCTTAAAGCTAGACACTGGGAGACCTTAATTAATCCTGCTGAGTGCAGCAAAGCAGAGGAAGCTTGACTTATTTATGTGCATCTCATCTCAGCATGTACGTTGCCACAGGACTTTAATGAGTTCAGAAGCTGTGCACAGGAGTCTCTCAAACTTTAATCGCTCTGACTGCGCACTGGAGCAATGCGATTCGCATACACATCTCTGTCACAGTACCTCTGGATCTTTATGAATTTTTAAGTGCTGTTGAGAGTCCTGAAGATCTAGGTCAATGGAGCAGGATGGAGGACAGGATAGACAGTGAGGAAACCTGTGAGGAAACGGCACAAATTTCCCTTCACGCATGAGATACTTTGACTTCTTACTGCTCACGTTCTTTTGTCTATGAAGAGAAAAAAAATGCTCATAAAATCTAATTTTGATTAGATTTGAGAGCATAAAGTGTCTGAAGCATTTCATTGATTATTTTGATGAAGTGGCTCCAGCCCTTTTGCTGTGGTCATACTATTTTCAAAGGCTATGAACAGACAGCTGTAATCTGATAAATCAGATGTCTATCTTTGGCTCGTATGTGATGGGTTCATCTCATAGAGTTCCTCCCCCAAAACCCTCATGCATTTTTGTTTCTTTTTCACAAGTGGGTTTACATCAGTGGCTCTTGCTACTGTGATTAAACAGACTGTCTTGTTTAAATATGTTTAAATCTTTCTTGTTTAAAGATTTAAAGATTTTCAAAAAAATGTTCAAACTTTAAAATAACGTGTTTTTAATGACCAAGTTCAGTAGTGCTATCTGTAGAGCATGATACTATACCTATAATACAATTTAATGATAGTAGATAAGATTTTGTACATTTTGGATCTAACAATGTCCAGAAGGATGATTTGTACTACAGTATGTTAATATATGGATTAGAAGTGAAGAAAAAGGATAATTTTTTAATAAATATGTTTTAAAATATGTTTTAAAGCACCCTGGCAAAAACAGAGATTCCAGTATAGTACGATTAAATAATTAAGTGAAATATTGAATCAAATGAATAGATCTCAAAGCTGCAATGTCTGTTTTTTCCCCATTGCAAAAGAAGATTTAAAAAAAAAAAAACCCACAACACAGCACTTTATCTATAAATACAAATTGAGAATGATTGAGAATTTTTAAACCTAGTCCATTGAATGATGGATAATAATTGTAAATACAGTAAAATCAGGACATTTATTGAGAAGAACTAAGGTATTACGGGTTTGGAATGACTTGAGGGTGAAACTATCCCTTTAAGCATCTTCTAACATTCAACATATTGGCAAATAAGCCTTTTAAGTTTAGTTAAAAGCCATTATTTGCATATTTTTGCCTTAATGAAACATGCGTGACGTCTGTGGCGTTTGACCCAGCTGTATTTTTTTTCAAACTGTGACATGAGTCTTTTGACCCTATATAGGTCGTTACGTTGAACTGGCCGTCTGGGCCAAAGGGTTGGTGCCCGAGCCTCCCTCAGCCTCTTTTGTTCTCTCTCCTCTGTGAAGGCCTGTTTGTTTGTGAGTCAATTCAGAAGCCAGTGAGTGGGAGGACATTACAGGGCTCAGCCTGTCCGACTGAGTAACTCCTGTTCCCTGTTGACCGGAGGCCCAGAATTAACCCTGTCCTACAAGTCTTCGTTTCCACCCTAAACAAAAGTGCGCCTATGGAAATGCTGCTCTTTTTTTTTTTTTTTGCTCTTTAACAGAAAGTCTCTTTTCTACCAGTCCTACTTAGAGTGCTTGAGTAGAGGACTGTAAATTGTACATACAGTACACAATACACAGTAATAGCACTGAATCAATTGAATCTGAAATACACCATGAGGTTTCTGGGTTTTGAACATTTGAACCAAAAGAAAGAAGTATGATTTATACATCATCTGAAAGCTGAATAAATAAGCTTTCCACTGATGTATGGTTTGTTAAGACAGGACAATATTTGGCTGCAATACAACTATTTGAAAATCTGGAATCTGAGGGTGCAAAAAATCTAAATATTGAGAAAATCGCCTTTAAAGTTGTCTAAATGAAGTTCTTAGCAATGTATATTACTACTACAAGTTTTGACATATTTACGGTAGTAAATTTACAAAATATCTTCATGGGACATGATCTTTACTTAATATCCTAATGATTTTTTGCTTAAAAGAAAAAATTTTAATTTTGATCCATATAATGTATTTTTGCCTATTGCAACAAATGTAGCCATGCTACTTAAGAGTGGTTTTGTGCTCGAGGGTCACATATTTTAGTAAATTTGTGACACTGATCAGGTGACTCTTTGTACAGACAATCAGATCCTCTTCTTCCATTGACATTCAAGATGCTCTTGGGATCATCTCAACATGATCATCAGGTTTTTCATTAACTTGCAGGGTTAATGTATCTCTTTGTGAGGAACTTGGCTCAGTTTCCACCAGTGTCTGCTCCAATCCTCCAGCTCTTTGGAGGATTGTGGCGGTGCAAGGGAGGGGTCTTCGGTACTCTGTTGTAGTCTATTAGAGGATCTCTTTAGGGAAAAGCATTGGCATTGAGCATTAGAAACAGGCGTAAGTCTTTTTGTCAGTGTGCAACCCTAAATTAATGTCAAAAAACCATATGACCATTGACTGAGATAAATGTTAAGGGATTGTATTGAGTTGGCTGATTGGATTTTGATTCAAGTTTAATAGTTAAGTGACGTGACTTGTGCTGAGATGTAATTTCGCTCCACCAATATTTATGAGGAAAATTTAAGGGAAAACTATCTTTAATGTGTGTGAGACTAGCACATTAACACAAAACTAAACAAAGAAAATGGACTGGATCCATTGTCAGTGAGGCTGCCAAAATCACAAGACTCGCCATTAGCGGGAATGCAGCTCTGGTCATATTGTGATTGGACACAAACGTTGCTTTGCTTGAAGGCTGCTGAGAGTTCATGGACAGGAAGTCTGTATTGCTGCTTTGTTGAAGGCTGATGCTGCTCCCCCCCCCAAAAAAAACCACACTAGATCTCAGCCACAGCCCAGGCCAGAGAAGAGATCTGTCTGTGCAATGCAGCTTCACCACAGTTGACTCAGAGCCATCATAAATTCCTTCCTGACAAACTCACCATAATCTTCACATCCATTTAAAAAAAAAAAAAAAAAAAGGGTGGGTTGCTTGTATATCGAGTAAAAGTGAGACACTGTTTAATAACCATCGTAAAACTTTTTGAATATTTTTATGATTTACAGAAAAGCCTAATTCATTCTAAATTACGTTGAATTATTTAATTTGAAACTCAAAATTGAGTACTTACAGTGTTACTAATATTGGCAGAGGCTGTGCATCCATAACAGGGGGATTCTCACAAAGAGTGTGTTTTGTTTTATGGATTGTATTTCACCTCTAAATTAACAGAAAAATAGGAGATTATATTTTGAATTAAGTAAAAGCAGCAATTAAAACTTTTTGCATTTTCACATTAGTTTCAGTACAGTAAATAAGATTACAACATACTATGAACAGTGATTTTAAAGGGTTAGTTCAGCCAAAAATGAAAATTCTGTCTTTAATTACTCACCCTCATGTTCTTTCAAACCTGTAAGACCTCTTCGAAACACAAATTAACATTTTTTTTTTGAAATCCAAGAGCTTTCTGACCCTGTATAGACAGCAACACAACTGGCACATTCAAGGCCTAGAATGGTAGTAAGAACATCATTAAAATAGTCTATAATAAGTCACTAATAAATTAGTGGTTCAACTGTAATTTTATGAAGCTATGAGAATATTTTTGTGTGCAAAGAAAACAAAAATAACTTTATCCAACAGTTTCTTCTCTTCCGTGACAGTCTTTGACATGAGGGTGAGTAATTAATGACAGAATTTTAATTTTTGGGTGAACTATCACTTTAAATTATTTTTAAAAATATTTGTTTATTTATATGCATAAATGAAAGGCACTTTCTATGATGTATGAATACTTAGTCACTCACAATTATCCTTTAAAAACAAAAAAGGTTTCATCTTGCTAATGCAAAATATCACTCCTTTTTTCTTTTGATTATAAAATAAAATATATAGACAACCATTTCCATTAAAAATGATAAAGGTAATTGTCTTATGATTACGACTATATTTCTCATAATAGTGACTTTGCCTCCCAGTTTTGAATTCAAAAGCTTGCAAAGTGACTTTATATCACACAATATGGCTTTAAATTTTGTAACTGTGATTTGCATCTTGCAAATGGAACTTTATATGCCACAAAAGCTGTTTACATGCACCCAAGTAATCAATTTATAATTGTATTGATGGTTTAATCAGACTGGAAAGCCTTCATGTAAAAAATGAGCTTGATCCAAATTGAATCAGATTGGAAAGGGTGATGTAGATCAGAAATAATACAATCAACAGGAAAAAATCAGCATGTAAATGATTAAATCTGACTACTTTCTTAATAGGAACCCCGAATATTAAGACTTGTATGGCTTAATATAACGTAATATAATATATTGGCAGAAACTGTTGCTATTTTTACCGCAACACAACTCGGAATCAGCAACTTTAGGCCTGATGCCTTTGAGGCTTTTAGTAAACCACAGCTACTGAAAGAGCTTACAAATGGCAGAGACAAGAAGTGCTAGATGCCATCCTGACAGGATATAAACACACTGTTAAAAACAATTTGTTGAGTCAACTTAAAATAATTTGTTACCTGGCTGCCTTTTAAGTTCAGTCAACTCAAAAAAAAGTTTCTGAAATGTTAAATTGTACTAAATGACAACTTAGATATTTGAGTTGAATCAACTTAAAATTTTAAGGCAGCTGGGTTACTTACCCATCTGTTAAGTTTAGCAAACACAAATATCTAAGTTGTTACTTGGTACAACTTAACATTTCAAGTTGACTAAACTTATTTTAGTTGACTGAACTTAAAATTTTAAGGCAGCAGGGTAACAAATTATTTTAAGCTGACTCAACAAATTGTTTTTTATTTTTTACAGTGCATGCCGACGCTTGTCATGGCTTGTCAAGTTTCTCAGCATAGATTTCACTCGATATCCGGGGTGTTTAGACCCCTTGTGGGGATAATGTACGGCATTTGGTTTAAGCCTATGCTTATATCCATTGTCACCTCGTATTTCCATTATATCAGTATTGTATTTTCCGAGGTACTGTAGTGCAACCACTGAACGTCACTACAATAATGGCGCCCCCATAGTCCAATAATATGTATGAAACAATGTAGATTTTTCAAATAACATAAATCTTTCATGGGTTTCCTACTATATATTTCAATAAGAGACATCATTTATGTCATATTAAGCCATACAAGTGTTAACACCTGGGGTTTCCTTCAGTCAGATTCAAAAATACTTTGCACACATGCATATCATGACATAGGATGATCATCTTATAGTCTGTTGTTATTGTTTTTACAATAAGGACATGAAGTAGATGTTCAATTGATCATTTTTATTTTGCCCCATGATAGTCAGGACCTGATAAATGGTGACGTTCCAGTTTTTCGGCCTCTGTATTTTGTAGCACCTATGTGAGAGCTTTTGTCAGAGGACAAGATATATGTTTGTTAAATGTGAAGCTCCAGTCATATTTCATCCGTGGAAAGCCATCTCAGCCGTAACAGGGAAGCTCTCTGGGCTTTTGCCAGTGAAAGAATTCGTAGAAGGAGTAATGATGTCTCTGTGTAAGAGAGGGAGGGGGTGTCATTTACACAGAGAACCTTCCCAAATGACAGTGGGCCTCGTCCTGTGAGCTTCAGCACATAAAACCACACAGAACATCATTATATGTGCTGAAACATTCCATTAGTGAACTTGTTATCTCGTGTACACAAAGAGCAGAAATGAAGACATTTTTCAGGTTTCACACAGAACATTTCGCGTAAGAACATTTCAGTTTGTGACCCAAGAAAGATACCCCCGCCGCTGCCCAAAAGCTGGGCGGCATTCAACATTCCTCAGGGAGATTGATGTTGCTTGGATGTGTCCTAAATTCCTCACGGCTGAAAATAAAGATGGGTGCTGGTGAGCTTCCTGTCACCCCACTTTTTCTGTACAAGATGTTTTAACGAGATTCCTGGCAGCAGAACAAGCAACCGTGGTGTGCGTAGTTACCCAGAAACAACAATTTTAAGGATGATCCTTAATAGTTTACGATGCCTCCTGGAGGTCTCTCCAGGCCCGGGCCCACCTCGCTTTATTTTTCTGTTTCCACTCTGTAAATGTGGGGCCCATTTGAATTGTTTGATGGTCTTAGAGGGCCAATCCAAAATATATAAAGTGAATCCATACAGAGGAAGGGCGTATTTGTTTACTGAGCGGGCTAGGAGCGATGGCTTATAGCAGAACATAAGCCTTCCTCAGAAGAGCTGGAGATAAGCAGAACAGCTTACATTCCTGAGCAGCTGCAGCGTAGATCTCCAGAGACCAGTCCACCTCCCCAATAACATGAGCCAGCCTAGACATCAGCACAACACAAACACAACCAGAAGCCAATGCATGACTACTGCTGTCAAAAGCTAGTACGTCTTCTAGCAGAGAAATTGTTCGCTCGAAACAAAAAATCATTTACTCACGCGTATGTCCTTCTAAAACCATGTGATGTTCTCTTTTTTTAGAACACTAGAGATGTTTTGCAGAATGTCTGAGCTGCTGTTTTACAGAAAAGCGTCTTTACGTGGCTTATTTGAATATATGCAAATGAGAATGAGGTGGGAAAGTTCAGCTTCAACAACATGCTAAACTTATCCTTGTATGTTCCTGTACACTCTAAAAACTAAATGTTTAACCCAACCTTCTGGGTAGTAAGGGTCAAAACAAACATATTTTGTAGTTCGTCCATATTTTACCCAGCTCTGGGTTGCATTTAACCCAGCAGTTTTTAGACTGTAAGAACCAGAGATTTTTGGTGACGCATAAGTGGGTCAGTGGAAAATCTGTGAGGAAAAAATTAATAACATGCATTTGTAGTACTGTCAAAATTGATGTTAACTTTTTGTGGAACTATTTTGGGGAAAAAAAACATTTTTGTGTTTTGTTGTACCTTACTATCGAGGCAATATACTCTATAGCCCCTTTCACACATACAGTCTTTATTGGTAAATTACCCTTAAGAGATCATGTGTGAACAGGACCTTTTCAAAAATACTGGTAAATTCATTCCGCCAGTTTACCTTTAACGTTATCAGTAAATTACTGCTAATGTGCTCTGTGTGAACGCAGAACAAGATTACTGGTGTGGGCACGTACGACTTCAAAACGTGCTGACGTAAGACGTAACATTCTGACGCAGATGACGCATTTATTCCACGCTGTGTAGTTCAGTTTGTAGTCGTCTAATACGATGTCTCTGCATAAATGTGAACAATGAAAACATCAACAAAAACACTGACCGCATTTACCTGTCCATGTTTACAAACACAACACTTGTAGGCACAGCCGTTTAGACGTCATTTCTGGTTAATGATGTCACAGAATTTACTGGTGTTTTGAAACTGATGTGTGAATGGCGCTTTACAGGTAAAAAGACGGAATGTTGTTGCCTGTGTGAGCAGTGCATTTTTGTATTTACCGGTAAAGTCATTCCAGTAATTTTATGGCAGTTTACTGGTATTACTATGTGAAAGGGGCTTATAAAACTACTTTGGCACTACATTTATTATTTGAGCATAAAACGCATAAGAATGGATTGAAAATATTTCTTTTTAGGGTGTTACTGCTAGCTGTAGGCTACTCTAAAGGCCTGTTCACACCAGCACAAATGTTTAGAATTAAAATTTGGTCTGTCGCTCAGCAAACTAATGTTTGTGAGTGCCAAGTTGTAGTTTTATACAACACTGACTATGTGAGCATGACTCTTTTTGGTTAGCTAGTTGTCTTTGCAGTGCGGTGAGAAGAAATTTGAACACCTGTCCATAGACAAATCCATCACGTTGGCTACACAAGAAAGTTTACACTGGTATTAACAGACGCAAAGAGATTTTTTTCAAATTTAAAAACTCACCAAATTAGTACACTATCAGTCAAAAGTTTTTGAAAAGTAAGTTTTTAATGTTTTTTTAAAGAAGTCTCTTCTGCTCAACCTGCATTTATGTGATCCAAAGTACAGCAAAAACAGTAAAACTGTAAAATATCTGTACTATTTAAAATATGTTTTCTATCTGAATATATTTTAAAATGTCATTTATTCTTGTGATTTCAAAGCTGAATTTTTAGCATCATTACGTCAGTCTTCAGTGTCACATGATCCTTCAGAAATCATTCTGATATTCTGATTTGCTGCTCAGAAAACAGTTATTATTACTAGTATGTTGAAAACAGCTGAGTAGAATTTTTTCAGGTTTCTTTGATGAATAGAAAGTTCAGAAGAACAGCATTTATCTGAAATACAAATCTTTTAACATTATAAATGTCTTTATCATCACTTTCGATCAATTTAAAGCATCTTTGCTAAATAAAAGTATTAATTTCTATAATTTATTTCCCAAAATATAAAAAAAAACTGACTCCAAGCTTTTGAATGGTATAGTGTATAATGTTACAAAAGCTTTTTATTTCAGATAAATGCTGATCTTTGAATCTTTCTATTCATCAAAGAATCCTGAAAAAATGTACTCTGTACAAAATGTAAACTGTTTTAAATATTAAAGAATGTTTCTTGAACAGCAAATCAGCATATCAGAATGATTTCTGAAAGATCATGTGACACTGAAGACTGGAGAAATGATACTGAAAATTTAGCTTTAATCACAGAAATAAATTACATTTTAAGATATATTCAAATAGAAAACAGTTATTTTAAATAGTAAATTTATTTCAGAATTGGACTGTTTTTGCTGTAGTTTGGATCAAAAGAAACTTCTTTAAAAAAATCTGGTACTAAGACTGGTATTTCACACGTGTATTTCACACCAAATCATTCATCATGGTGTGAACAGGCCTTAATAGTGAGTGGAAAGAAGCTCACTGTCAGCTTTTTATAAAGTAAATATATTCCAGATGATATTTTAATCTTTTTTCTCACACATTATACATAGGATTTCATATAAAAAAGCTACTATTTTAATTTGGGAAGGGGGTCCCTTGAACACTTGGACATCCTTGGCATCAATGACTTCAAATTCTCTTTGGAAAAACCTTATGTCTGAATAAATAATAAGAGATTTTTAATTTCCCTTTAAACACCCTTTAGATCATGAATATTGCATATACATCTCATTGTGGATATCTTCCAGTTTTGGCTTGTGACATCTTAATTTGTATCGGCACCACCCTAGACTTTGCGCCTTTGTCAATCCGCTCTTCTTATTAATTCAATCTGGTTTCTCCTTCCAGCGGATGTGGCTGTGATTACTGCTGAGCATTTGTGACCGCCGGAGCAGAGTATGCTTAGTCAATAGTTGCCTGGTTTTTACACACTCTGTAATTAAAGTAAATCCGCCTAAGAGTGTGTGCAGTACGTGGGCATAGAAGGGTGCTGAGCTGTGGGAGAACTGTTCTCGCTGAGTCCCGCCACTCCTTTGGCTGTGGCCAGGGTAAATAATGCCCTATTGTTGCTCAGTTGACTGCCGGTCAATGGGTAACATGCTCCACCCCGGAACATAGCCAGACTTATTCACACAGCTGGGATATAGACACTGGACTGGGACATTCATAGCAGAGCCCCGGATGAAATGTATGAGAAGTGAATAAATGGAGGAAACCCAGACACAGTGTCATTCATGGTTCAGAGAAGAGTTACGGTTAATTACTGCAGTTAATCGGTAGTGGCAAGATTGATGAAGGCATACTGACCAGATGTTTTGTGAGTTTTGGCCGAGACGTTTGCCGAGATCACTTCCAGAAAACATTTTATTAATTCCTTAAGTTTTTTCATTTATAAAGAGCAAGAAAAAGCACGTAATGAGGCAGATGTAGACGTTTGATAAATAGCTTTGCTACTAAATGGCTTCATGACATTATTGCTGCTTTCAGAATTGTTCATGTTCTTCCACTGAATTGTTTCACATAGCTAATTTATAAAGCTTAAAATAGCTTAAAAGCGATTTTAATATTTCCTCCGTTTAGGGCATCCGGAAATGAGATGAAAAATGGTTTTTATTTTTCACTATTTCTGGATAATCTTTTCCATCTTTTCCAAATAAACACATACTGTATTTTTGGTGGCAGTCTTTGATACACCTCACTTATGTTCTACTGAGACAAACTGCTGTTTCTTGCAGATTCACAGATTTTACTTGCAGTAGGACAACAAGAGTGAATCTAACATGAAAATCAAATATAAAATCAAAGAAAAAAAAAGTATTATATAAGGGGATTACAGTTGAGGTCAAAAGTTTAAACACACCTTGCAGAATCTGCAAAATGTTAAATATTTTACCAAAATAAGAGGGATCATACAAAATGCATGTTATTTTTAATTTAGTACTGAACTGAATAAGAAATTTCACATAAAAGACATTTGCATATAGTCCAAAAGAGAAAATAACAGTTGGATTTTATAAAAATATACATATGCTTGATTCTTAATACTGTGTTTTTACCTGAATGATCCGCAGTTGTGTTTTTTTGTTTAGTGATAGTTATGCAAGAGTCCCTTGTTTGTCCTGAACAGTTAAACTGCTCACTGTTTTTCAGAAAAAATCCTTCAGGTCCCACAAATCCTTTGGTTTTTCAGCATTTTTGTGTATTTGAACCCTTTTCAACAATAACGGTATGCTTTTGATATCCATCTTTTCACACTGAGGACAACTGAGGGACTCATATGCAACTATTACAGAAGGTTCAAACGCTCACTGATGCTTCAGAAGGAAACACAATGCATTAAGAGCCGGGAGGTGAAAACTTTTTGAATTTGAAGATCAAGGTAAATTTAACTTATTTTGTTTTCTGGGATACATGTAAGTATCTTCTGTAGCTACTGAAGGGCAGTACTAAATGAACAAATATAATATTTAAGCAAAATAAGAAAAATACACACATCTTCATTCTGTTCAAAAGTTTTCACCCCCTGGCTCTTAATGCATAATTTTTCCTTCTGGAGCATCAGTGAGTGTTTGAACCTTCTGTAATTGTTGCATATGAGTCCCTCAGTTGTCCTCAGTGTGATAAGATGGATCTCAAAATCATACTGTCATTGTTGGAAATGGTTCAAATACACAAAAATGCTGAAAAACCAAATAATCTGTGGGACCTGAAGGATTTTTTTCTGAAGAACAGCAGGCAGTTTAACTTTTGAGGACAAACAAGGGACTCATGAACAACTATCACTAAAAGCAACAACAACAACAAACAGCTGTGGATCATTCAGATAACAACACAGTATTAACAATCAAGTGTATGTAAACTTTTGAACGGGTCATCTATCTATCTATCTATCTAATCTATATAACCCCTGGAGCTGTGTGGAGTACTTTTTATGATAGTTTGATGCACTTTATTTTGCTTCAAAATCTCAACACCCATTCACTGCCAATATAAAGCTTGAAAGAGCCAGGACATTTTGTAATATAACTCTGTCATATGCACCTTGGATGGCTTGAGGGTGAGTAAATCTTCATATTTGGGTGAACTGCTCCTTTAAACAGCAAAACTTGATGTTCTCAGATTCCTATCATTCCTACATCCCCTTTCGTCCACTTTTTATGAGCATCATGTCCTCACTAACTTCACTATAACCCCTCATTTCTCAGGACACAGAATGGAAGTGACAGGGCAGAATGGCTTTTGACTCTGAGAGGTGTCACTAGTGCATTCAGCCATATTTCTTTGACTGCCCTGTCGTCTGTCATGTGCTATCTGCAGACAGACTGTCAGGAGCGATAAATGTACGCTCATTTTGGCCTGCTCCTCCAGTGTCCTATCTGTCTGTCTGCCCTATCTAGGCCATTATAGTACAACTTAGTCAAAGTACTCCACAGGCATTGCTGAGGTTTGATATGACCATGACAAACACTTCCATTGCCTTGACATTCCTAGGCTGGAGATTATACGCCTAAGTGGCTTATCAAGGTTATTTACCTCTTTTAATGAAAATGAAAGGTTTGTGCATGTGTCTGCAGGTGCTTTCCTGTCTAAACAGACATTCATAACAAGTCTACAAAACTGTACTGCAATGATTTATTCAGAAACTAAAGAATCACATTTCCATGGAATTAAGTTCACTTCCAGAACAAAAATGTACTGATAATGTACTCACCCCATGGTCGCCAAGATGTTTATGTCTTTCTTTCTTCAGTCGATAAGAAATTATGTTTTTTGAAGAAAACATTTCAGGATTTCTCTCCACACAGTGGACTTCTATGGTGCCCGCAAGTTTGAACTTCCAAAATGTAGTTTAAATGTGGCTTCAAAGGGCTCTAAATGATCCCAGCCGAGAAAGAAGGGTCTTATCTAGTGAAACGATCTGTCATGTTCTAAACAAATTGACAATTAATATACTTTTTAACCTCAAATGCTCGTCTTGTCTAGCTCTGTGTGTACTCTGTGTATTCCGGTTCAAGACAGTTAGGGTATGTCGAAAAACTCCCATCTCATTTTCTCCTCCAACTTCAAAATCGCCCTACATCGCTGCAGAAGTACCGACCCAGTGTTTACAAAGTGAACATGCAAAGAAGCTCAAACGACGAGGGCGGAGGTGAAAATGAGATGGGAGTTTTTCTACCTACCCTAATTGTGTTGACCCGGATTACACAGAGTACACACAGAGCTAGACAAGACAAGCATTTGAGATTAAATTGTAATTGTATTGTTTCACTAGATAAGACCCTTCTTCCTCAGCTGGGATCGTGTAGAGCCCTTTGAAACTGCATTGAAACTGCAATTTTGACCTTCAAACCACAGATTCCTATTGAAGTTCACTATATGGAGAGAAATGTTTTCCTCAAAAAAACAATTTCTTTACGACTGAAGAAAGAAAGACATGAACATCTTGGATGACAAGGAGGTGAGTAAACTACCAGTCAATTTTTGTTCTGGAAGTGAACTTCTCCTTTAACATTTCAGTCTGGATAATAATAAAAATTGCGCAAAACTTTGTGTGAAGAAGCTTTTCATTTACTCGCCCTCAAGACTTTCACTGACTTTCTTTTGTTCTATGAAATGAATGAAAGCATTTTGAGTAACATGCTGTGCTTGCATGTGATTTCAATTCATGGAGACTTGAGATGTCCAGCTGTAAAAAGGAAAAAAAAGTTTTAGTGTCAAATCTTTTCAGTGAATCAGCTTAACTGGCTCACAAAATCAGTCTGAATGGTTCGTTCACAAAGTCGTTTTCGAGTTCATCTCACGGATATCTCACTATTGTGATTCGGTCACAATGGTTATTAGTTAATAATGTTATCAATGAAGAACTGAATTTTTGAATAGGTTTCTCACAAATGCATAAGTTATGTGGGTCACTCTTTTTGTATTTGTATGGTGCTTTTAGGTCCTTTTTCCAGTCTGAAACACATTCATTGTAATGGCATTGAAAGCGTGATTCTTTAAAATGTCTCTTTATATGATTCACAGAATAAAGAAAGTCATATTGGTTTGGAATAACATGAGAAATATAATATAGTTTGGAAAGGTCTAAGACTTCTAAATAGATATTTTACCACTGTTCTGTGTTACAAATTTTGTAGGAAAAGTAATAGATTAATTTATGACAAGAGCGCACCTCAAAAATCTACAACCATAACATGAGTTCTGACCTTTATCACAAAAAGAGTTTCTTCTTTGCCTTTTCCCCTATTACGCTTTAGAAATCATAAGAAATGATATGTCATTTGAAAACTTAAAATCTCAAAATTCATCCTTTGAAAACCATTTTAAAATCAGACATTGCATATTACAAAATGTGTTCATTCATGAATTATAACAATTTAAGTTTGGAAAGTGCATTTTCACGTCTGTGTTCAAAAATGGGAGTGACAGTTAAAGGGTTAAAGAAATTAATACTTTTGTTCAGAAAGTTCATCATTGATCAAACTGACAGTAAGTAAATTTGTAATGTTGCAAAACATTTCCATTTTATTTCTTATGAACTTTTTATTCATCAAAGAATCCTCTGAAAAAACAACTGTGGTTTCCACAAAAATATTAATCAGCACAACTGTTTTCAACACTGATAGTAATAAGAAATCATTTTTGCATCAGCATATTCGAATGATTTCTGAAGGATCATGTGACACTGAAGACTGGAGTAATGATGATGAAAATTCAGCTTTACTGTCACAGGAATAAATTACATTTTACAATATATTAATAGAAAAATTTGTTGTAATAATATTTCACAATATTACTGATTTTACTGTATTTTTTAACCTTGGTGAGCAAACATAAAAAAAAATCGTACAGACTCCAAACTTTTAAATGAGCAATTTTTTTTGGGTGGTGTAATTTATATATGTGTGTGCATTAAATTTAGGTTTCAAGATCATAATTGTTCTCTGGGAATGAAAAGCTCAGAGAGACATTGAACAAATTGGGATTCCTCCATCTGCATGTTCAGTAAAGCTCAGTACACAATTCAATACCACTTTCATGTCCATGAGAAAAGTGTGAGGATTAGCAGTAGATATTAGATTTTGAGCCCCTGTGAAACAGATGGTGAGTGGGCTGTTCTTATTGAAAACAGACCCAAGGGGAGCACTGTACTGGAAGAGGAAAAACTGACTTTACAGGCAGCCGTGTCCTTGGATGTTTGGCTGTTGTTGAAAACGTCATGCTCCCACACTGTTTTTCTTGACTCTTTTTTTTTTATCTCCCACTCTGTTTTTATTCCACCCGTCAGTGGTTTGTTTCCAGGCCTGTCTAGGGTCAGTCTCCCTGAGGGGCTGCCATTAGGCGCATGGATAAGATAGGAGCAGAACTGATTGAGGTGAGACACAGGAGAGAAACGAGGGAAATACCCGCAGAGCCCGAAGGAGGAGCGAAAACAGCGGCTCGGCTCTTAGTCTCACACTTTTTACACATTCTCACATTACAGAGGACTTGACAGACGGTGTCTGCTGCTGAGGTCACGCCGCTGAGGTCACGTTTAAATTGAGTTGAGGAAATGATGACACTGGGGCTGCAACAACTAACCGATAAAATCAATATAAATTCATAATAAAATGATCGAAAATTCAGTAATTTCTCTATGTCTTTAATTGACCCTTTACTTTAGTGAAAACCATCTTTCTGTGAACAAAGTAACTGAGCTGTTGTCAAATCTGCTGTCATATCAATTATATAAACATAAACTTTTATTTTGGATGCGATTAATCACGATTACTTGATTTGACAGCGTTAGCTACATCAAGTCAGGAGAGTATTGCACTGTTTAGAGCAAAGTGCATAAATTTAGTCATTTTCATGAAATATTGGACATTATATTTCTTTAAAATAAATCTAATTAAATTCATGTAATAAAAAAAAATCTTATTTTTATGAGAACAGTAACTTTAATGACATTAATGGCATCCAGAGAGACTCATCTATCAGTGTCGTTCCACTGAATTTATGTGGTATTCAGGGTTGCCAGGTTTTCACAACAAAACCCCCCATTGCTACTCAAAACTAGCCCAATCACGTTTCGAGAGGGGTCCCCTGTTAAAAAATCGTGTTCAGGGGGATAAAATGTACCTTTTTTTGTCGGGGTACCCCTGGTTAATTCATATTTCAGGGGCTAAATATGACATTATTGGGGTCGCCTCAACCCGCGGACGTCAAAAACAACTCGCGGCAACAGTGTTGAAGAGGCCCCATTTTGCGGGAAAACCACAGACTTTGCAACGCTGGTGGTATATTTACCTAAAACATTTTAACTAAAACATTACATTAACAAAACAAAACAATATTAACAAAATATCATTACATTTTATATATGTTATAGTGCTGTCAGTCATGATTAATTGCATCTTTTTAATATATTTGTTTTGTCCTGCTTGAGTAATATTGTGCAATATTTCACAACTTAAAATAACTGTTTTATTTGAATATATTCAATTTATTCCTATGATGGCAAAGCTGGATTTTCAGCATCATTATTCCAGGTTTCAGGGTCACATGATCCTTCAGAAATCATCCTAATATTCTAATGTAGTCAATGTTGACTACAGTTGTGCTGCTTAATATGTAGGAATAGATTTTTGCTGAATAGAAAGATCAAAAGAAGAGAATTTGTTTGAAATCAAAATCGTTTGTAACATATAAATGTCTCTCCTGTCACCTTTGATCAGATTAATGCATCCTTGATGAGTAAAAGTATCAGTTCTTACTGACCCCAGACTTTTAAATGGCATTGTACACATATAATTTTAATCAGCATAAAGGTTCACAACATTAGTTTTTTGTTTCTAGAAACACAGCTCATGTTATTGTTAACATACCTCTGGCATAGTGTAAGTCTTCAAATTGTTTTCAGAGTTCCCTGACACTCATCCATTTTCCTTCTACTGGTCTCCTCCAATTCAGAAATAATAATACGAGTCTATCCGCAAAGATAAAAGGCGCGGTGTACGGTTACAGCTAGATCAACAGTGTGGGAGCAGTCCGAGGTTCTGTGAAGTTCTGGAGGTGAAGGAGCTCCATGTGGGGGATTAATATGAGTTCTCTTCTCGCATCCAAACCAAACAGGCAATCCCACTGTAAGAACCGGGAATTCAAGCTCTGTTTGTTTTGCGCGAGGATTATTTACAGAGTCTGATATTTACGGAGGCGAGGGCGGACAGCGTCACTGCAGCAGACGGCTGATTTTCTCTCTGAAATTAACAAAATTAATTTTGAAGTATTGTTACTGAGAATTTTTGACATTTTTTACCTACTCTTTCGTTCTTTTATGGAGGAGATATTTTGAAAAATGTCTTAGCTCCTCTTTTTCAAATAGTAGAAATGAATGTGGGTTTTCAAACTCCACCAAATGGTTACATTTTATATTGCAAGTGCTTTCAAAGCTATTGTATTGCTTCAAAGTGACATTTAAATCATTGTTTGATGAAAATGCCAAGTTCTGTCATGAAGCTGTAGATGGCGCAGACTGATGGGTCCTTATTGCAAACTGACAATATTTATTGCATTAAACTACTTGGCACAAGCTGATTGGTTCATGTTGCATACGCAGCCTATGAGCTTCCTGCTCTATATTTAAATGGCTGGTTAGGATTCACAGGGTACAAGGTGCTTGAATTGGACTTTTTGACATTTAGGGCCTTGAAAACCACTGAACATAGCAATATTCCTGAAGAGGTACTTAACAAAGTATTTCAGTTATTGAAAGCCAATGTATGTATGAAATACGTGTTTAATGTTTTAAAAAGCACATTTTTTGATGCAAAATCAACTAAATTAAAAAAAAAATAATAATTTTTTTTTCAGTTAATGCCATAAAACTATTAAGTTAAACCAGTAGTAGTACTGACAGTGTCATGTAAACATGACTGAAGACACAAAAAGAGGTACAGATGAACCAAATCAATTGAGTGAGTCATTTCAACTGCAACCACTCCGATTCAAGCGATTCACTAGCAAAAACCAGATCAAATTAAAAGAGCCATTAATTTTTGCTTTTAATGATTTTTAAAACAATTTAAAAACCATTGCGTCGCAACATGATTCACTGTTACGAAGCGATCCAATCGGATCTCAAATCATGATTCATTTGATTCAGATCGGGCCTTCAAATCACGTATTGTGATTCACGTGATTTGATTTAGATCGGAACTTCAGAGCAAGTTCTTAAATCATTCCACAAATTAAATGATTCACGATTCATGCTCTGAGCCCTGATCTGAAATGATGGTTTGAGAATCATTATTCAGATCGGCACTTCGGAGCGTGGATCGCAAGTCATTTGATTTAGATCGGAACTTCAAATCACGTATTGCGATTTGCAAATCTTTTAATTTAGATCAGAACTTCAGAGCAAGTTCTTGAATCATTCCACAAATTGAAATGATTCACGATCTGTGCTCCGAGTCCTGATCTGAAATGATGGTTCATGAATCATTATTCAGATCGGGACTTCGGAGCGTGGATCGCAAGTCATTAGATTTAGATCGGAACTTCAAATCATGAATCGCAATTCGCAAATCGTTTGATTTAGATCAGAACTTCAGAGCACGTTCTTGAATTATTGTACAAATTAAATTATTCGCAATTTGTGCTCTGTGTCCTGATCTGAAATGGTGGTTAGTGAATCATTATTCAGATTAGGACTTCGGAGCGTGGAACGCAAGTCATTAGATTTAGGTCGGAACATCGGGGCAGATTCGCGAATCTTTTGCTTTAGATCGGAACCTAGAATCATTTGATTCAGATCAGGACTTCAGTGCGATCTTTTTTTCTGTTTTTTTTTTTTTCTTAAACAGTAGAAAACATTAAACCATAAGTGAGATCTCTGAGTGAAGTCCTTGAAAATCAAAAGAGTAGTGCTTGAAAAGTCCTTGAAAGTCCTGGAATTTTGTTTTACAATATCTGTACAAACCCTGCATGCACTACAGTATTTCACAGCACACTTTCAGAGAAACCCTCCACCTCCCCAGGTCCACCTGTATAGATCTGCTACGTATTATTATATATGCTATTTGTGCAGCAGCAGTATTGGCGTATGTATTGGCAGTAACCAATAGCAGCAGCAATTCAGCAGTGTAGCAGATGTATTCCGCCAAGACCAAACATTGTCATATCCATTACAATGCTGAAATCTTCCAATAGTTGTCATGATAGAAATCTTCTTAAATGCTTTAATCTAATTTGCAATTCTTTTATTTTTACAGTTTTTTGGAGCATATTAAGAGCAATTCATTTAGTCATTCTGCTAAATTTCTTTCTTTGTTTCCAATTTAAAAAAAAAAAAAACAGGTTGACATGAGGATTAGTAAAAAGAAGTATTTTTGGATGAACTATTCCTTTCAGCCAGCCAAACAATGTTTCTTGAAAAAAAAGTAGGAACATACAGCTGTATTTCACTTTTCTAGATCGGCACAATACATTTCCTACAGAGAGAGAAATGAAAACATTCAGTGATATGTCTGTTCTCAGTCACCGTGGAACAGTTATCCACCAACAAAGCACAGCTGCTGGATCTGGCAGTTAAACATCACTTAAGTAAGATCTCCGCTCAATGCCGAGGAAGGTTTTACTGTCAGATAAAACTCAAGTGTGAGGTGAAAAGAATCCCTGATGAAGACGCTGAAACTTTAAAACAGCATTCATCCCTTCCACACGGCTTTGTTCATACGAGCTCTTTCCCAAGACGACACCGATGCGGGTTTGACTGAAACTGAAAGATTTTTCAGGGCTAGTTTTATGTCATGTGCTTCTCAAGATCTTTTTTTTAACTAAAACGATGTTTTACTTCAAGGCATTTCCCTTAGTTTCTAAGCGATGAGGGTCTGTATTTGAGTCAGGGGTCATGAGGGATGCCTTAAATTGGATCTCATTTCTGGAGATCTGCTGTTTATTTGAAGGGGGACTGGGGCAGAATTGTAGCGATTGAGATCACCGCTGGGAAGGGAAGGGGTTAAGGCCTCTGTACATGGTCGTGCTCAATCATGCTTCCCTTTACTCACTGCACAAATACCCATGGGCACACTTTCTTACATTGTGCTAAAGTTGTGGCTCAGCGTAGATCTTTCCCACACTCTCAGCAGGCCGTCATCTGCATGTTGAGCTCTGATGGAAGGAGGAGGGAGAACTCAAGCTTTGTTGGCCAATGACCTGCAGCACATACAAAGTTGCAGAGCAGGGACCAATCAGAGAGCTCAGATAAGGGTCAGTTGGCAGTCGTGTGCTTTAGCTCTGCTCTACTGCAGCTTCTGGCTATACTGCATAGGGATGAATTTATTATGGAACTATTTATATACATTTACAGTTGAGGTCAAAAGTTTACATACAGAATGCAGAATATTTTATCAAAATAAGAGGGATCATACAAAAAGCATGTCGTTTTTTATTTAGTACTGACCTGAATAAGATATTTCACATAAAAGACGTTTTCATATAGTCCACAAGAGAAACAAAACAGTTGAATTTATGAAAATTACCCCGTTCAAAAGTTTACATACACTTGATTCTTAATACTCTGTTGTTTCCTGAATGATCCACAGCTGTGTTTTTTTTTAGTGATAGTTGTTCATGAGTCCCTTGTTTGTCCTGAACAGTTAAACTGCCTGCTGTTCTACAGAAAAATCCTTCAGGGCCCACAAATCCTTTGGTTTTTCAACATTTTCTTGTATTTGAACCCTTTCCAGCAATGACTGTATGGTTTTGAGATTCATCTTTTCACACTGAGGACAACTGAGGGACTCACATGCAACTATTACAGAAGGTTCAAACACTCACTGATGCTTCAAAAGGAAAAACAATGCATTAAGAGCCGGGGGGTGAAAACTTGAATTTTAAGATCAAGGTAAATTTAATTTATTTAGTTTTCTGGGAAACATGTAAGTACCTTCTGTAGATCCTGATGGGCAGTACTAGATAAAATATATATATATATATATATATATATATATATTTAGGCAAAATAAGAAAAATGTACGCATCTTCATTCTGTTCAAAAGTTTTCACCCCCCGGCTCTTAATGCATCGTTTTTCGTTCTGGAGCATCAGTGAGCGTTTGAACCTTTTGTAATAGTTGCATATGAGTCCCTCAGTTGTCCTCAGTGTGAAAAGATGGATCTCAAAGTCATGCTTTCATTGTTCAGGGTTCAAATACACAAAAATGCTGAAAAACCAAAGAATTTGTGGCACCTGAAGAATTTTTCTGAAGAACAGTGGGCAGTTTAACTGTTCAGGACAAACAAGGGACTCATGAACAACTATCACTAAAAAAAAAAAAAAAATTATTCAGGTAACAACACACTATTAAGAATCAAGTGTATGTAAAATTTTGAACAGGGTCACTTTTATAATTTATTTTATAAAACTATTTTCTCTTGTGGACTATATGGAAATGTCTTATATGTCAAATATTTTATTCAGGTCAGTAATAAATAAAAAATAACATGCATTTTGTATGATCTCTCTTATTTTTGGTAAAATAATTAACATTCTGCAGATTCTGCAAGATGTATGTAATCTTTTGACTTAAAGTATATACACACACACACACTTAGTAAGAGGAATGGAAAAAAAGACTGTGATTTACTGTGTGTGCATATTCTGAGGAGAGACTGATAAATGCCACAGGCGCTGCTATCAGATATATACGTGATTTCCTGCCTATGTTACATGAAGCTCTGGCGATGAAATGCCGTGTGTGTGTTGTGTGTAGGGTTGGGGTGTTGGGCTTCAGTCTGTTATAGAGGGCCAGCGCTGTTCTACTAATCCCCTGTTTTCACACACAGCTGTTTCCTGTTGGGAACATGGGCCAAGCCAGGGGCCTTTGTGAGACACACACAAACTAGAGGACACAATTTGCTTTTCCAGACAATGTTCAGTGAAACGCCAAGGCCGCAGTGTCTGCCATCCAAAAGCCTGCTTGAAAACAACTTTGTCAGGAAATAATGCTCAACACAGCAGTTTAGTTCATCTCTATATTGCTTCATTCTAGGGAGTCCATTCTGTTAAGTCAGAACATGTTTTTTTGCTTGGAAAAGTCTCAAGATATTGGGCAATAAATGCACTTATCAGTAGATTGCGGCTTATGAAGGCAGCAGACATAATTGATTCCTGGACAAGACCAGTGTGAACATGCTGTACTGACTCTGATCACCCTGAGCTTCTGACGTCTCATCAGTCAGCTTTATTTATGGATTGAGCTTTGACTTCTGACCTGATTCTCCTGTCGTTATAGGAGTGAAAGTCTCAACACATAGAGCCTGTAGGCATTCATACGTCTGTTCGTTTGTAATATTTGGAGATTATAGGATCCATTTATTACAGCCAACGTTCTGTAATGTAAACAGATGTTAATGCAATGTGGTCACGACTGTAAAATGTGCTAATGTGCACTTAACCAAATGTTGCTCCAAGGGAGCAATACTTGAGAATGATTTTTCATCCAACTCCCTACAACACTTTATAAAGTAACAGGACATTATGAGCATTATGTGTAAAAGCTGCATTATAGAGTTAACTGGAGTTTTGCTGACGGGCACTATGTGGTATGAGTGTCCCGCATAGTTCTCAGACAAAGATAGGAACATCCTGTTACTTTTAGACTTTCCATTCCTGAATTAGAACAGCTTTTGGGATCGTGTTGGCCTATTTGTTTTAATAAAAATGTTAAAAGAGAGTTTTGCAAATAATTCACTATGCGAAAATACAAACTGAGAATGAGTTTTCTATAGATTTGCATTGTCCTGCTTGAGTAATACAGTGCAATATTTCACAGCTTATTTGAATATATTTCATTTATTCCTGTAATGGCAAAACTGGATTTTCAGCATCATTACTCCAGGTTTCAGTGTCACGTGATCCTTCAGAAATCATTCTAGTCTTCATTTCTTTGAAAAAAAAAAGAAATCTCACCCCAGACTTTTGAACAGTAGTGTACTTCCTAGCATGAATCCTTTGATCAATTATAATACTGAAGTAATGCATATAATTATCATATTAGTTAGTTCTGCTTTATTTAAATTAATTATAAATGTGAATAAGTTGAAATGCTCTTGTTATTGTGAACAGAGTAAAACAGTCTTTTTTCTGGTCTTTTTTTTTTTTTTTACAGAGTGAATCAGTGAAATATTTCCTGGACAACTTGGATCGGATTGGACAACTGGTGAGTCATGATAACACAGCATTATTTATTGGGCCACACTTTAGTTTGGGAACCAATTCTCACTATTAACTAACTTTTAACTGCGACTTTGCCTCAATAAACATCTAATTTGCTGGTTATTAATAGTTAGAAAGATAGTTGTAGGTATGAGGTAAAGGCCAATATGCTAGTAATACACATGCTAAGCAACTAATTAAAGGATTAGTTCACTCCTGAATTGACATTTCCTGATAATTTACTCACCTTTATGTCATCCAAGATGTTCATGTTTTTATTTCTTCATCTGAAAAGAAATGAAGATTTTTGAGGATTTTTCACCATATATTCAACTGGGATTAATGGATTAAAGGTTCAAACAGCAGTTTCAATGCAGCTTCAAAGGGCTCTACACGATCCCAGACAAGGAATAAGGGTCTTATCTAGCAAAAAGATTGGTCATTTAAAAAAAATAAATGAATAAACTATATACTTAGGTAGGGTAGGGTGAAAAACATCTAATTTTCTCCTCAAACACCAAAATCGTCTGAAAGCATTGATTTACCTTTTTTTGGGTAAAATGTTTTTTACACAGTGCTTTCAAACAGAGGTGGTGGCAGTGAAGACTGGAGACACTGAAAAATAAAGTAAAATGTTCTCTTTGAGACTGATATTGTCCAAGGTTACCAAGAACACATTGTGTGTCTCATATGCACAATAAAAAAGGCCTGGTAGTGTTTTGTGTGAGCAAGGAAACCAAGGCCAATGACAAAACAAATGCATCTTATAGTTTGGGTGGGATGTGAGGCCTTTGAAAACTGCTTCGAAGATCATTTTGTCTGTGTGCCCGAATAGTGAATCCATATTCAGAAAAGCATGGAAAAATAATGCGTTCTACAGAGACAGTAAAGAGACATTTCTAACTGCTTGCTCGCAGTAGCCTGTTACATTACAGTACATAACATTTCACTTACCACATAGACAGAGTAAGGAGAGATGACTGATAGGATGATGGCGATGGTTTGCAGATCTTAAGCACCACTAACAAACATCTAATCTTGTCAAATGTGTAGTAAGTAAGTACTGCCACTCCGTGGTATATCTACACAAAATACGTATGATTGAGAATCTTGAAAGTGAAAGTAAAAAGCGAGAATATTCAAAAGCAATTTTAATGCCCCGCATATTAATAGTGGCTCTCTGATGCCCACAATTTATATACAGAATAAATACCCAACGATATAACTGTGAGAAAAAGCTTTTGAAATATATTTTTTTCTTCCCATTTCAGTTTTATTCCCTTAAGGGGTTTCGTAGTACACATCATTTCCTTTCCGAACATGGGATTCGGGCACATCCCTAAGAGACTGTATGTTTATGATACAAGATTGCCTAGGAATCACTCTTATTTTACTTTTGACCACATAGATTTTAAAAATATAAAAGAATAGTATGAATGTCTTAGGTTGGACAGATGGGTAACAAAAAGACTAGAATGTGAAAAGACCTGTAAGCTAATGACATTATGAATTTAATGACAAACACAATGTATTGACTCCTTTTTTTACAGAATTATGTACCGAGCCGACAGGACATCCTATTGGCCAGGAAGGCCACCAAGGGAATTGTGGAGCATGATTTTGTCATTAAGAAGATCCCTTTTAAAATGGTAGACGTGGGTGGTCAGCGCTCTCAGAGACAGAAATGGTTTCAGTGCTTTGACGGCATCACCTCCATCCTCTTCATGGTGTCCTCCAGCGAGTATGACCAGGTGCTGATGGAGGACCGTCGCACCAACCGCCTGGTGGAGTCCATGAACATCTTTGAGACCATAGTCAACAACAAGCTCTTTTCCAATGTGTCCATAATCCTCTTCCTCAACAAGATGGACCTTCTGGTGGAGAAGGTACGCAAAGTCAGCATTCACAAACACTTTTCAGATTTCCGGGGAGACCCTCACCGACTAGAGGACGTGCAGGCCTATCTCGTGCAATGCTTCAACCGCAAACGGCGCAACCGCAGCAAGCCACTTTTCCACCACTTCACCACTGCTATTGACACTGAGAACATTCGCTTCGTCTTCCATGCCGTCAAAGACACAATTCTTCAGGAGAACCTTAAAGACATAATGTTGCAGTGACTTGTGATCTGTTTTGCCATTGTTGAGTCTTTGAGTTTTTTTTTCAATCCTATTGCAGGAGGATGCTTTCTGAAGTTCTTTTGATTCGTTTTACCTTAACAACTGTGCAAGAGAAACATCATGGTGTAAAATTTGCATCATGTGTTAGCTAATCATGTACTCCATCATCATCCACTCCTTCGTCGTCACTAATTTTGATGTCTTCCTGTGAAACAGGAAGTCTAAAGACTCCTTGGATGGCGGAAAAGCCAAGAACGAAAAAATGAAGCAGACTGATAATCGTTATTAGAGTATTTTCACCTCTTTCCTCAAGGATAATCTCAATGCACAATAACTTTACACTGGCTCATCTCCCAAATAACATCCTGAAAATAAACAGCAAACCTGCACTGAATAGTAAATTTCATGTCACCTTGACAGGTTTATTTTTTATTTAATCTAACATCTAAATCACATTTTGCTCTATCTATACTTGTGAGTTTATAGATGACTGCAAAATTCTCATTAACAACTAAGCAGGGTTTTTGTACATAGAGTGAATAGCAGCTTTTGTACATGTTACCTGTCTCCTCTGCTTTTATGTGTCTCTTCACGTTAAGCTACAAGCTTTTGAAATATAGAGTAGGGTCAAATCACTGGTTATGCCTAACACCACTAACTTAAGACAAATAATGCATTAATGGTATTCTTTATATGTCATTATTGCACAGCGTATGTACTTTATGAGTATTCATATGATGTTAATCCTCTTGAAATGTATATAACCTGTGTAGTTTATGAATTTACAAGGAGGGAGTCAACCCGAGTTTTGTTTTCCGGATCTTGATGAATGTCAGCTGCGAACAGCTGTGTGCTTTGGGTTGTAGCTGGAGTTGGGATCCCGGACGAGCCCCCGATTTTGTTGCGCCAATGTTGTGATTTATTCTTTTGAACTACTCCATGAACAGGGTGTGAAGTGACTTCCTGGTGATGTCTGCCAATGCTGAGAAGTATTTGTTGTGGGTGATCGCACAGTTTGATTTATTTTCCAGAGATCTGGTTTTGTCATCAGAGGCAGTCGCTGACTCACAGTCTTCTCGGAGGACGAGCAGTTTCAGTAGCAGTGCAGGTGTCCACTTGTCAAAGTTTTGTTTTTACCATTGCTTTGCGTTTACGAAAAGCTTGAGATATGCTATCAAATCTTTTCAAGTTTTAACAAGAGCATCAAGCCCTTTTCTTGCATACTTTCTTTTTTTGTGGACTACAATGGAAACTGTGGCTCATTTCTTGCAAAACAACATTGACAATGTTACTCTGTGCCCTAAAGGTATTTAAATTCTGGCCTTCCTCGTAATCACCGCAGTGCCATGTTGCCTTACTAAAAGTTGGCAGGAAGGGATTTGATTTGAGATATTGGACACACCCTAAACCTTTGTCCCTGACAGATCTTCCCAGTGGGAGCGAAACGCATGTATTTACTGGAAGATCTCTGGCTCTTCATGTGCGCATACAGAAGCAGATTGGATTCTTTAATTCAAGGCTGTGTTTGTCCTTGTTTCCTCTTTCAAGACCGTAAATCCATTGGGAGAGTTTGAAAGTTAAATAGCGGAAAAGAAACACAGGCACAGTATGGCTATTAAAACTCGCAATCAAGATAAGCATATGGCGTGTAATTAAACTGATATAAATTAGATTTGGAGAATAATCATCAAAGAAACTATTTCCAGTTGCAATTTCAATCTACTGAAGGTGATTTAACTACAGCATTTACATTACATTTGCTGCTCTGGTGTTTTGTCCCTCTTTGGATCTCCTGAGTGTCACTGTTAACAGGATGTCTACTTCAACACTCTTTCAGTGTTTTACTGTACTTTTTTCAGCTTTCAGATGTTGCCTTCCTAATGTTTTATGTATCCAGTGATTGTAAAAAGTGTGAAATTCCAGATTTTAACTTCATTATGTGTGTTTTGTATATAAGAATTGTATAAATACAATAAAATGTTAAGCTATACTTTTGAGCTTTTTGAATTTAAGATGTTTACTAAGATTCTTCTATTCAAACCCACAATCAAATTTAAAGGTATCATCGGATGCAAAATTCACTTTTACATGTTGTTTGAACATAAATCAGAATCAGAATCAGAATCAGAACAGCTTTATTGCCAAGTATGCTTACGCATACAAGGAATTTGTTTTGGTGTCACAGGCTTCCAGTGCACAGAGACGACAACAACAACAGAGAAAATAATATAAGTTGAGAATAAAAAAATACACATATGTAAATATAAATAGACAAAAATTGCAATATAAGATTTAAGAAAATAAATAAATTGTATATACAGGTGTGCTACAGATGATAGAAAAAGAACAGAATAGAATAGAATAGAGTAGAGTAGAGTAGAGTAGAATAGAATAGAATAGAATGAGATGTCGGGATGTACTGAGATGTAGGTGGTAACAAATAAAGGTTATTGCACATATTTTTATTGCACAATTGTGTGTGTGTGGGGGGGGGGTCTGGAACATTTAACTGTTCATTAGGTATATTGCCCGAGGGAAGAAACTGTTCTTATGTCTGGCTGTCCTGGTATTTGTGGCTCTGTAGCGCCGACCAGATGGCAAAAGTTCGAAAAGGGGATGACATGGGTGTGAGGGATCTAGAGTGATTTTCTGAGCCCTTTTTAAATGAGTCTAGGCAATGTGTGGACACACCCATCCTATGATGTCTGAAAATATAAAAGTGAAAATCTGTGTGTACCTTTAAGGAACGTCACTATGAACACCTTTTTTCTGCAATTAAGCACACTTTTTTTGGGAGTTATTTCATAACATTTAGTTTTTATTTGTGTACTTGTGAACTGTTCAGAACTGTGCTAGCTAACCATGTGCTGATTAGCATCTCTGAGCTAGCTTCAAAAGTATCTAAAATTGTCACTTCCAAAAAAAAAGGTGGAGTTTCGGTAGTGACATCTTTTTTTTAAAGTGTTATCCCATAAAATTGTCACTGTTGCAAACAGTGTATGTTTTAGTCCATTGGCCTATGATCAGGAAATATTCCTGTATCCCCCTCTCTCATAGCTACAAGGTGTGAGTAGATTTTGAGGTAAATGTGTTCAAAAGTCTGAAAATCTGTGTTTAAATTTAAGGATCATGACTACCAAACAATTTTTTCTGCAATTAAACACTTTTTTTGGGAGTTATTCCATTACATGTAGTTTTTATGTGTGTACAACTGTTCAGAACTGTGCTAGCTTACCATGTGCTGATTAGCATCTTCAAAACTATCTAAAATTGTCATTACCGAAACATTTGGTGGAGTTTCGGTAGTGACATCTTTGTTTTTTTGGGTGTTATAACACAACACATAATCTTCATTTTGGGGGAAATAAAATTTTAGTACAGTTATGCATTTTTTTTTTGTAATTTAGTATGTTTTAATAGTGTTTTAGTTTGCAAATTAAAATTCTGTAATGATTTAGTCACTACTAAAGCATTATTGTCACTACCGAAAATTTGCAGTCACTACCGAAACATGGGATGTTTTGTCAAAAATAAAGTATATTGAATTATCAACTAAGCTGTTATGATAGTTTTTGGTTCGATGTAAATTCAAACTAATGAATCCATAACTTTGAAATCAGTATGATCAACTTTTTGCCTTTTACAAAGAAAAAATAGATTCAAAATACAACAAATCTCATAAATCCCACATGAAATATTGTTAAAAATGTAATTGTTATGCAAAAAATAAATAAAATAGCAAATATATATATATATATATATATATATATATTTACAATGTAGATGTAAGCAAAATCTTAATATGTCAATATAACCCTTCTAATTATTAAATTATTATTACTGTGTTTCGGTAGTGACTTAGCTGGGGAGTGGAAAAATATTCTAAAACCTTATGAAAATACAATATGAGAATTAACTGCACAGTTAGTAGAAATGTGTACCTTGGATATTATACAATTTGCATACAGATATTTTGGAAAAAGACATTTTTTCAAGACATTTCCAACTCTGACTTTGGACCAATTCTGTAGAATGGCCCTTACACATCATATATTATTAATATACCATTTAAACTGCTTTTTTACCCTAAAATATAGTGATAACCACATGATGAATAAGAGTTCACTGTAAGTCACCAATACTCATATATAGATGATGCACAGGGTCATTGCCACAAAGGCCAAACACCAACACAGATGACACGAAAATAACAGAATAAACATTCACTAAACAACAGAAATGTACATTACTGATAACAAAAACAAGAAGATAATGTCCTTTTATGAGCAACTTCTCAAAATAATTTAGCGAACAAAACTAAATAAAAATGTTCTTAAAATCAATCATACGCAGTGTGACAGATGAATTTACCTCCAAATACTACAGTTTGATTGTACAATCAGCCATTGACATATCTGACCAGAGCTGCATTTCATTATTTGCACTTAGCTGTCTGTGGTGAGAAAGGATACCAGTCATTTTTTGGGTCACGTCCCATTGGTTGAGAACCAGTTATATAGGCCAATAGGCCATATGTTAGAAGTTAGATTATCTTCGATGAATTAGTGTTGTTTTTGTATCTTATTACTATTAGCTTTCTGGCGTCTTATTTGTGTGTAAAGTTTAAATCTGCTGTTTTCCCATATATGAAAAACCTCCATCACCACACTGTGCATTTCCTGCACATGGCTTTGGGAGCAAGTTCAAACAAAGACAAATAAACAGAGGTTATGCAAGAGTTAAGTGGCAGAGGAAGCGTTACCCCCAACTGGGGCCTGTGCTCAGTAAGTAGCATTTTAACTTGAAGCTCAGATGCATCTTTTTCAAAAACACCACCCATCTTTGTAGCAAGCTATTTTAGGCTTTATTGTCAAATACGAGTTGCTGAGAACTTTTCCTTTCCTGTGAGGGAGCTAATGTTTGACTATGAACAAAGAGGTCCTATTATGGTAAGACACATCTAAACAATATTCCCCATGTAAACCTTGACAAATCCTCTGCTTAAGGAACAAGATAATGTCTAGGCACACAAAGTGCCTTTTCTGGGCCAGCCATGGCTTATTTGCGTGAGGTAAAACTCATGACTTGTGTTATACTTACATTTCCTCCAGGCTGCCTTTCACTGCACTTCAAAATTGAATGCTGATATTTAGTAATAAATGAGGGCAGCAGTCATTGGCAGGCTGTTTAACAGTGTTTCAGTCTGCCCTTTATTTTAATCTGCCTGCTAGGCCTGTGTTGAGCTCTCAAATACACATCCAGCAGTGACTCGTCCAGTATTAAGAAGTGAAAGAAAATGTAAGCTCTGACATTAGCTGGAAAAGATGTTCCTACGGGAACTTTACTGTTAGTAATCTAATCGCAACCGCAACCGCAAAAACATTGCTAGAAGGACACCAGTCATTGTGCAGAGCTTGTCCAGACAGAACAAATCATCTGACTCTTGTATGACTGCAAAATTTCTCACTAACTGAAGACAAACGAACACGAACTTCAAACTACTTGCAACAAGAGCGCCCCCTATTGGTTATGTGTTAAGGAGCATCTACTTAAAAAAACCCACCTTGAAAGTCTCCTGTAAAACATAGTATTAAACATTGCAAGTAGAAAAAGAAACAAAAATGAATTTTAAAATTCTGCTTCTGCTTTATTTTACTACATAAAGAATACTTTTCATTCAGCAGGGATAAATTAATTAATTTTTAAAGAAGTATCTTCTGCTCACCAAGCCTGCATTTATTTGATTTTTTATTATTACATTTTTTATTATTATTATAATCAATATTTTTAAACCAGTTGAGTATATTTTTTAGGATTCTTTGATGAATAGAAAATCCAAAGATCAGCATTTATCTGAAATAAAAAGCTTTTGTAATATTATGCGCTATACCATTCAAAAGTTTTAATTTTTTGGGAAGGAAATTATAGAAATTAATACTTTTATTAAGCAAGGATGCTTTAAATTGATCAAAAGTGATGATAAAGACATTTATAATGTTACAAAAAAAATTCTATTTCAGATAAATGCTGTTCTTCTGAACTTTATATTCGTGAAAGAACCTGATAAAAAATATTAATAATATTAGAATGATTTCTAAAGGATCATGTGACTGGAGTAATGATGCTAAAAATTCAGATTTGAAATCAAAGGAATAAATTACATTTTAAAACATTTAAATAAATAGCAGCTATTTTAAATAGTAAAAAATATTTTGAAAATTTTACTGTTTTTGCTGTACTTTAGATCATTTTTTAAATAAATAAAAAAAAAACATTAAAAATCTTACTGTTCAAAAACTTTTGACTGGTTGTGTATATTACAAAACATTTTGATTTAAAATAAATGCTATTCTTTTGAACGTTCTACAACTATTAATATTTCAGGATATTGCTGCTTTTACTGTATTTCTGTTTCAATAAATGTACCCTTGGTGAGCATAAAAGGCTCCTTTCAAAAATCATAATAGAATATAAAAATATAAAACTATATTAAAAAATTATTCCTGTAAAATAACTTTTAGCACTAGGAACCAACAACCATGGTCAAATAAAATAAAATAAAATAAAATAAATAATTGTTGTTTTTGTTATTATTATTATTAATATTTAAAATTAAAGCCTCTGATGAGGTTATACATGTGTATCTTTACATTCCAAAATATACAAAACAGCAGATGTGAAAATATAATTCATTAGACGTTGAACTGTGGTTTAGGTCCCCAGTTTATTCACTGGATGAAAAGAATAATACAATAATCTCCTTTATACACCACTGTGCTTATTCAATGCGTAACAGTCTCCTATTGTGTTTAATAGCTTCCTTGTGTTTCAGTAGGACTGCCACAGGTCATTGTCAATCAGTGTAATCAGCTGGAAAACATCCAAACAAAATAGCTTCTTAAGGTTTTAGTAATGAACTAAATAATTTACGAGACATAAACTGTGTATTGCAGTCATGCCCCGAGGATGTATTTGAAAAATTACTCTCTTGTAATCTTCCCAGCCGCCCCAAAGATTAAAGGGTTTCATTTCCAGATCATTACCAGGCTTCACCCTTCCAATGAATCTAAACGTTATGTCACTGGAAAAAACGTATGTGTACCACACATCTGTATATTACACTCATTTAGCATCAAAGATCAGTAGGATACAGGTACAATTGTACATTTATGACCCTGGACCAACCACGGGTAGGCTATATTTGTAGCAATAGCCAACAATACATTGTATGGGTCAAAATTATAAACTTTTCTTTTATGCCAAAAATCATTAGGACAGGACTGTGTTCCATGAAGATATTTTGTAAATTTCCTACCATAAATATATCAAAGCTTAATTTCTGATAAGCAATATGCATTGCTAAGAACTTCATTTGGACAACTTTAAAGGCGATTTTCTCAGATTTTTTTGCACCCTCAGATTCCAGATTTTCAAATAGTTATATCTCAGCCAAATATGATCCTATTCTAACCAGCCATACATCAACGAAAAGCTTATTTGTTCAACTTTTCCCTTATGACGTATTCCCTTGTGGTCCAGGGTCACATTTACCCAAAATGTGGTACAGTGGTATGACCGGAGACTATTGGGGTGCACAAACAAGCCTTTGAAATTAGCAAATTAATAAATTAATTCCACTCTAAAATAACATTTCTGTATTTTTCACAGGCTAAAGTAAACGTGTGCACCTTCTAGTATAGAAACATCTATCTATCTATCTATCTATCTGACAGCTTTTGCATACTATAGTAGTTAAATACGCATATTCGGACGGATGGTGCTTGTCACAGGAAGTACAGGGAGATACGCAAAGGGAAAGACCATGTTGATGATAAAAGGGGTCAAACAAGTCATCTTTTATAGTAAAATTACACATTTAGCGCATTTAGTCCTGTTGAATAATATGATAAGGACATAAACTGTTGTTTTAAATTAAAACTTCATCTTACTCTTCAATCTGTGTTGTACATTAAGACTAAAACATTCTGTATGAGCCCTCACCCGCTCTCCGCACACATGGTACGGTCCTTCTTTCGCTCGGAGTGGTTGGCGCCGGCTGCTTTGCACATGGCCGAGTGAGTAAAATCTCTGGATTAATGCAGTGAAATTTACCACCGCCTTTTCACAAGCCCAGACTGACAGGAATCGATTTCTAAATGCGAGATACGGAGAATATGGAGGCCGAAATGGAGTATGACGACGGAGAAGAGCCTTCGTTTAGTGATCCGGAGGATTTCGTGGATGACATCAGTGATCAGGGTAAGAGAGGCCTGCGCTTTAGCCCGCCTGCTAACGGGATACGAGTCGCATACTAAGCCTTAAAACTCAACATGTCACCCCGGAACTAACACAAACACCCGTCGGATTTATTGTTTAGTAACATATGATGCTGCTTAACCGCTCTGGTTTTGGCCAAACACTTTTTATTCTAGTTAACGCTTGCTTGTTTCAGTGCAGCATGCGCGAGAACAGGACAAAAGCGTCGTATCAGTTTTAGGGAAATAGACGCGCGTGTCACATCAGCGCTGTTGCACTGCGTCAGCAGATGCTTTGCTCTTGAATTCATAAAGTTTGGCGTACTGCTGTAATATATGTTTACCCATAACATGTTTAAGATGCTAGAGTGTTTTTTATCGGATGGTTTCTCCATATGCAGAGCTGCTGGGGGATGTTCTCAGGGACAAACCTCAGGAGGCTGACGGCATCGACTCGGTCATTGTGGTGGATAATGTCCCTCAGGTTGGACCAGATCGTCTGGAGAAACTCAAGAACGTCATCCACAAAATCTTCTCGAAGTTTGGCAAAATCACCAATGAATTTTATCCAGATGCAGATGGAAAGACTAAGGGGTAATATTTGCTTTACATAGTAGGGATGCACCATCGTTGACATTTGGCCAGTAGCTATTTTATGGCCTTAAAAAATAACGTGTATTAGAAATGCACTGTGTAACATATTATATATGCTAAAACCGACTAACATGATCTCTGATATGGAAAAAACATAGTTTTATTTTTTGAATTATAATTAATGCATTTAATCTTCACAGGTACATTTTCCTGGAGTATTCTGCACCAAGTCATGCTCATGAAGCTGTGAAGAACGCTGATGGCTACAAGTTGGACAAGCAGCACACTTTCCGTGTCAACTTATTCACAGATTTTGACAAGTACGTTATCTTTAATTGACTGACAGCATTTGCGAATAATTGATTACACTGCCCTCCAAAAGTTTGGAAACGCCCTAGAAAAGTGGGGTTTTGGACAATATTGGCATGAATCCTTTTTAATTTGTGATAATTTTGCGCTGATAAGAGACAACAAACTATGAAAACATATTTTATTACATAAACAGTTTATACATAGAAAAAACGTCAATTTTCGATTCATCAAAATATCCACCATTAGCAGCTATTACAGCTCTGCATAATCTGCGCCTAAATTGATTGTATTTTAAACTTAATTAGCAATCAATTGTTGAAGCTATTAAGGTGTGCTGACCCAAAAATCTTTTAAAAACCTGGGCCAAGTTTAAACCAGTAACCAGACATCACAGCTGGCAAAGGGGGATGTCTGACTTTGACATGTATATATTGCCATTGTTATGTCATCAAAATGAAAATGATTATTGCTGGTCTTCAATGATAATGTCAAGTTACTTCAATGTATTTGCACCAAAAAATAAGGATTTATGCTGATATCGTCCAAAACCACACTTTGCCAGGGGTGTTTCCAAACTTTTGGAGGGCAGTGTACATCTGAAACAGAGGTTGACTGATATGCATTTGTTGATTCATTTCCAACTAATACATGACACATGCAGTAATTCAGTTGTCAAAATAAAAGTCTTGCTTCTGACACTTGTTGGCCAAAGAGAAGAACGGTTCAGCTGATGCATTATATTTATATTTACATTTATTCATTTAGCAGACGCTTTTATTCAAAGCGACTTAAAATGAGTACAATAGAAGCAAACAAGACCAACAAATAAGCAACAATATTTTAATAAATAAAAAGAAAACAAGTGGATAGATGAGAAAATAAATAGAGAATGCTAGTGTTAGAGTCTCTGGATTTTTTCACAATGCAATAACTAAAAAATGCTTAATATCGACTGATATATGTGACTATGGACCACAAAACCAGTCGTAAGGGTCAATTTGTTTTGAAATTGAGATTTATACATCATCTAAAAAATTGAACAAATAAGCATTGAATAAATGTATGGTTTGTTAGCATGGGACAATATTTGGCTGAGATACAACTGTTTGAAAATCTGGAACCTGAAAAAAAAAAAATCTAAATATTGAGAAAATCGTTGTCCAAGTTAAGTTCTTAGCAATGCATATTACTAATCAAAAATTATGTTTTGATATAATTTATGGTAGAAAATTTACTAAATATTTTCATGGAACATGATCTTTCCTTAATATCCTAATGATTTTTGGCATAAAAGAAAAATAGGTAGTTTTGTCCCATACAATGTATATTTGGCTATTGCTACAAATTTACCCGTGCTACTTAAGACTGGTTTTGTGGTCCAGGGCCACATAATATTCTATGACACTAATAAAAAAATGTATCTTCTCTGTAGGTACATGTCAATCTGTGATGAGTGGGAAGCTCCTGAGAAGCAGCCCTTTAAAGATTTTGTGAGTAGTTATTTTTCAGAACTGTTCTGATTGTCTGTAATCCAACATTGCAATACAGTGACATACTTTTAAATTGGTTTTTGGTTGACTTTTGGCCTTTTGGGTTTTTAGGGGAATCTGCGTCACTGGTTGGAGGATCCTGACTGTCGTGATCAGTACAGTGTAATCTATGACTCTGGTGAAAGAACAGGCATATTTGCCAATGATGTCAAGGAGCCTATTGAAGTAGAGGAGAGAGCAGTGAGTTCACGCACTCATCTTTAAAATATAATAACCGTGTGGCCATGCGCATTGTATTCAACATCTTTTTGTTACGTTTTGCTTGTAGCGCTGGACCGAGACATACGTGCGCTGGTCTCCAAAAGGCACCTATCTGGCCACATTCCATCAGAGAGGCATTGCTCTCTGGGGCGGTGAGAAGTTCAAGCAGATCCAGAGGTTCAGTCATCAGGGGGTTCAGCTCATTGATTTCTCACCCTGTGAGAGGTATGTCATTGACTCGTATGTAAAAATGGCTTTATATTTATGTTTGAAAGTTGAGTTGTAAACACGTATATTAATGAGTTAATGAGAGTAAACAATAACCTAAATTATTCCATATGATGCACAATGTTTACTCAATGTTTACTTTTTTTTTTTAGCATCTGGAGGGACAATAATTTCTGTTTTTGTTTTAATTTGAAAGTTTTAGTAATTTGTTTTTGTTTTTAGTTTTTTTAAATGTGTGTGTGCGTATATGTAGTTTTTATTAAGTGAAGTGTTTTTTAAAGTTTATTTTGTTTTAGGTGTTTTATTAATTCAGCTTAAGGTAAAATATTTTTTAAATATTTTATTTTATTTATTAATGTTTATTTTGTTTCAAGTAATTCATTTTTTATGGTTTTAGTTAGCAATAATAACCATGGTTGTCAGTCGATGGTGATACTATCAAAATAACCGAATAATAGCAGGTGAATCATTCATTCACTACTTGATATTCGCTACCAGTCAAAGATTTTTAATCTTTTTTAAAGAAGTCTCTTCTGCGTACAAAGCCTGCTTTTATTTCATCCAAAGTACAGCAAACAGTAAAATTCTGAAATATTTTTCTATTTAAAATTTGTTTTCTATTTGAATATATTTTAAAATGTAATTTATTACTGTGATTTCTAAGCTGAATTTTTAGCATCATTACCCCAGTCACATGATCCTTCAGAAATCATTCTAATATTCTGATTTGCTGCTCAAAAATATTTATTATTATGTTGAAAACGGCTGAGTAGAATTTTATTCAGGATTCTTTGATGAATAGAAAGTTCAGAAGAATAGCATTTATCTGAAAAAGAAATTTGTTGAAATTTGTTGTGTATTATTATAATAATAATAAATGTCTTTATCATTACTTTATCAGTGTTTCTTAAATGGCAAATCAGACTTTATTAGAATGATTTCTGAAGGATCATTTGACTGAAGTCATGATGCTAAAAATGTAGCTTTGATCACAGGAATAAATTACATTTTAAAATGTATTCAAATAGAAAGTAGTTATTTTAAATGGTAAAAGATTTCACAATTTTACTGCTTTTGCTGTATTTTGGTTCAAATAAATGCAGGCTTAATGGTCAGAAGAGACATTAAAAATCTTAGATTGAAAACTTTTGACTGGCAGTGTATTTTACACTAGGACAGTATTTTTCAGTGTATTATTATGTATTGCATGGTACAGTTAGTTCACACTGTTCAATTTGTTTTTGCAGATATGTTGTCACATTCAGCCCTCTTATGGACACTAAAGACGACCCACAGGCGATCATCATCTGGGATGTTCTCACAGGACAGAAGAAAAGAGGCTTTCACTGTGAAAGCTCTGCCCACTGGCCAATTTTCAAGTAAGCATTGAGCTGATTATCATGGCACGTTGTACCATTCCATTATAGTCAGACAAATAAACAGTGTAATATTTAATATAACTGTGAACTTGTTCTGTTCAGGTGGAGTCCAGATGGAAAGTTCTTTGCCCGAATGACGCAGGACACGCTGAGCATTTATGAGACACCAGTAAGTGTCCTGTGATAGAGATACAAGGTTTAAGAATCCAAAGAGTTCAGTTGTTTAACAAATCTAATTTTCTTCTTTTCTAGTCGATGGGTCTTTTGGACAAGAAGAGTTTGAAGATAAACGGAATCAAGTGAGTAAAATAAAAAAGTTGAAAACATAAATATACTAAAGGTCAAAACGTTGGGATGTTTAATCTCTTATGTTCGCCAAGGCTGCATTTATTTGATCAAAAACACAGCAAAAATTATGTTATTAAGGAATTGGTACAATTTTAAATAACATTTTTCAATTTTAATATGTTTTGAAATGTTATTTCTTCCTGTGATGTGAAATTTTTAGTCTCATTACTCCAGTCTTCAGTGGCATATGATGCTTCAAAAATTATTCTAATATGCTGATTTAGAAACAGGTTATCGGTGTTAAATATGGTTGTGCTGCTTAACATTTTTGTGGAAACTGTAATACATTTTTTTGCACTCTTTGATTAACAGAAAATGCAAAAGAACATTTAAACAAATATTTGTAACATTATGAATGTCTTTAATGTCACTTTTGATCAATTTAATGCATCCATCCTTATTTTTTTTAAATACTAATCCTGTTTTTAGGGACACATTTTAATGTAAAATGGATTTTATTTTCCACAGGGATTTCTCCTGGTCACCTGGTGATAATATCATTGCATTCTGGGTTCCTGAGGATAAGGACATCCCAGCAAGAGTAACACTCATGCAGCTTCCATCCAGGAACGAGATAAGAGTCCGCAACCTGTTTAATGTTGTGGACTGCAAGCTTCACTGGCAGAAAAATGGAGACTATCTCTGTGTGAAGGTGGACAGGACACCTAAAGGAACACAGGTATAAGAGCTGCCTTGAAAGTGTGCATTTATGCTAAATGTAAATATTTCCTTTTCACGGATTTGCTAAATTTCTTTTGGACCTTAGGGCGTTGTTACCAACTTTGAGATCTTCCGGATGAGAGAGAAGCAGGTACCTGTGGATGTGGTGGAGATGAAAGGTAAAGAAAGAAGAACCTTAAGACATTATGTTGCTATTTCTTTTTTTCTTACTATCTTTTTTTAATACCTTTTCTTGTTTCTCTGTCTATATTACAGAAGGGATCATTGCCTTTGCTTGGGAACCAAATGGCAGCAAATTTGCTGTGCTACATGGTGAATCTCCCAGAATCAATGCGTCATTCTACCATGTGAAAAACAATGGCAAAATTGACTTAATAAGTAAGTCTTTATATTGTACTCCATCTAAATATTCTTTATACATGTACATGATCTTTAAATGAACCCAAAAATGTGTTGTTTCAGAAATGTTTGACAAGCAACAGGCAAACAGCATTTTCTGGAGTCCACAGGGGCAGTTTTTGGTCTTGGCAGGGTTAAGGAGGTCTGTACTCGTTAAATGCGTTGCGTTTGTTAGTACTTTCTTTCAGAGTCGTTCATTTGTATAATTTTCTGTGTCATCCTGTAGCATGAATGGAGCTCTTGCTTTTGTGGACACGTCAGACTGCACCATGATGAACATCGCAGAGCATTACATGGCCTCAGATGTTGAATGGGACCCCACCGGACGATATGTTGTGACATCTGTCTCCTGGTGGAGTCACAAGGTGATTTATCTGATTCAAATGCAAATATTATATACATTATATTTATTTAATTACACTAGCGTTCAAAAGTTTGAGGTCAGGTTTTTTTTTTTATTAATTTGCATGAACAAAGATGGGGTCATATGATGAGGTTTCTTGTTTTCCTTTGTCTTTTCTTTGGAGTGTTACAAGCTGTTTGTGTGTATATAAGATCAAACCCATAGAGATATTCTTTATAAAAGTTAAGACTCGGCCACACCTTCTTAAAATTTCAAAATGTATTCAAAATGTATTTTTAAATAAACTTACAGTCTGTAAAGGAGTTGAAATGTGTTAGAACACTTCATTTATTGTCAAAAACCTTTACATAAATGCATGTTTAGAAGTAAATAAGTATATATATATCTATATATCTATATATAAGAAAATCAGCTCAGAATTGCACAGAGTTGTAAGCTGCCTCTGAGGATAATAGGAATCATGTTTTGTGCTGGTTAAAAGGATAGTTCACCCAAAAATGAGAATTCTGTTATTAATTACTCACCCTCATGTCGTTCCACACCCGCAAGACCTTCGTTCATTACAGAACACAAATTAAGATATTTTTGAGGAAATCTGAGAGCTTTCCGACCCTGCAAAGACAGCTATATAACTGAAATGTTCTTAGGCCCAGAAAGGTAGTAAGGACATTGTTGATGACATCTGTGCATCAACCTTTTTTTTTTTAATTTACGAGAGTACTTTTTGTATACAAAGAAAACAAAAATAACTTTATTCTACAGTTTCTTGTTTCTTCTTTCAGCCTTCAACACGCGTTCATAAGAGTAAACACGATGCATGCATGTGGTGCTGCTGACGCAGGAGCCGGCGTTCTGACGTAGAATGTCCACTCAAGAATAAAGTTTTTATTTTCTTAGCGCACAAAGTATTCTCGTAGCTTTGTAAAATTACGGTTGAATCGCTGTCATGGACTATTTTACAAATGTACTTACTGTGCTTCTAGACCTGGGAGCATCTCAGTTGCATTGCTGTCTATGCAGGGTCAGAAAGCTCTCGAATTTCATCAAAAACAAATCTTAATTTGTTGTCAGAAATTTCATGATTTGAGTGAACTGTCCCTTTAAGAGGTATTATAAAATGACTGCACCTAGCAAGAATGCTAAGAAACACATTTTGTAAGAAACAAGTATTGGATTTCATTCAGAAAATCTGATGCAGAGGTGTTTATTATTCTTGTATGTGGGTTGAAAATGCATATCAGATGCCTTTAATTAAATTGAATTTTTTTCCTTAATTTAGGTGGACAACGCCTTTTGGCTGTGGACATTCCAGGGCCGTCTGCTGCAGAAGAACAACAAAGAGCGTTTCTGCCAGCTGCTGTGGAGGCCCCGTCCGCCCTCTCTCCTGACTCAAGAGCAAATAAAGGTGAGAAGGGGTCAGATGCAGGCTCACTCTCATTACTCTGTCAGGCAGAATTAACTCTAATCTCACTTTACATTTTGAAACCCACAGCTCATTAAGAAGGACTTGAAGAAATACTCCAAGATCTTCGAGCAGAAAGATCGTCTCAGTCAGTCCAAGGCATCCAAGGTATGAAATTGATCTGCTGTGGTTTTCTTCTTAGGATCCACACCGTATTTATGTGTGAATCAAAGGTCAGTGCTCACATTTAAATTAGTACTTTGTGCTTCACAGGAACTGGTGGACAAGAGACGTGGCATGATGGAGGAGTATCGCAAGTACCGTGAGAGAGCCATTGACATGTACAAAGAGCAGAGACCTCTCCGCCTTGAACTTAGAGGAGGTAACTAACACAGAGAGAGCAGCTCTTGTTAATGCTTTTATTCCAACAGTTTATTCATTCAGTCTGGTTGACATTTTGGGCTGATCTTTTCTAGGTGTGGACACTGATGAGCTGGACAGCAATGTCGATGACTGGGAGGAAGAGACCATTGAGTTTTTCATCAATGAAGAAATTATTCCCATCGGAGATCTGTAATTCCAACAGCAGGTACTGTATGTGCAGCGATGTGACTGATATGCTGTTTCATATACCTTTGCACAGTCATAATTATTATCTTTTATATCTATTACTTTCAGTATCCGTTTTTTTAGTGGAGGAGTGTGGACTAGCATTGAAGAAAAATTGAGGAATCCCCCTATAAGAGTTTTCCTTGTTATCATCAGTCAAGTGCCTTTTAATACCGGTCGCTGCAGAAGGAGAATTTTGTGCCACTGTTGACTGCTGCTTTTTAACAAAATCATCCAGCTCGGGGAGAAGCCGCCCTGCCGACGTCATTCAGGCCTGTTCTCGGTGGATCTGAGCGTAACACATTCTTGTTCTTGCCTTTGGTTGATCTACCTCATCATAAGGGTGTTACCATGGCACATCATGCCAAAAACTGTTTTTACATCATCTCACAGAAGGAAACCATTTGGTTTCCTAAGATTTTCCAAAAGGCGAACTTGTGCTCTAGTGTGCGAAAATGGCACTACAGTGGTCTGTATCCTCCTCCATTCAGATTACCTGATATTAAATGCACAACAAGGGAATAAAGTTGAACTGAAATTCAAGTGTTGTCTGGTTTTTCTCTTGTTGATCTTGAAGCGAAAGAATATGATGCATATGGGTGCAAAACTTTGTGTTACTTTTTAGCTTGGGATGATAAAGATCATTGGGTTTTGGATTGGAATCTAAAGGTTTTTTTGCACTGTAAAAATATCAGGGATTTTGGGAAATGCAAAAGTATATATGTGACCCTGGACCATAAAACCAGTCTTAAGTTGCTAGGGTTTATTTGTAGCAATAGCCAAAAATACATTGTATGGGTCAAAATTATTGATTGTTCCATGAAGATATTTTGTAAAATTCCTACTGTAAATGCATGGAAACTTAATTTTTGATTAGTCATATACAAGAACTTTACAGGGAATTTTCTCAATATTTTGATTCTTTTTTTGCACCCTCATATTCCTGATTTTTAAATAGTTGTATCTCTGCCAAATATTGTCCTATCCTAACAAACCATACATCAATGGAAAGCTTATTTATTCAGCTTTCATAAGATGTATACATCTCAATTTTGAAAAAATGACTCTTACGACTGTTTTTGTGATCCAGGGTCACATGTAGATGGATTATAAATTTAGTGTTGTGACATTCATGTTGTCTTTAAACTATTGTGTTTTACCTTTTTAAAGGGGTCATCGGATGCCCATTTTCCACAAGTTGATATGATTCTTTAGGTTCTTAATGAAAAGTCTATAATATACTTTGGCTAAAAATTCTCAATGGTTGTCTAAAACAACACCCTTTTCACCTTGCCAAAATCAGCTCTGCAAAAATCATCCTGTTCTGGTGGAGGCTGCTTTAAATGTTAATGAGCTCTGCTCGCCCCGCCCCTCTCTTCTCTCTGTGGAGTGATGAGCCTGTTTACTTTAGCTGTGTTTAGCTGCTAAACTTGCTAACTAGCACGTTATTAGGAAAGACGATCGCAAAGATTCATAAAAAAAACCCCTTATACTCACTTCTGCTGTAAGTGAAGCTGGATCACGAATGATTTGCGCAAACACAGACGGATATATGTAGATCGGAAGGCGCATTCCATTCACAAACAAACATAATCTACTGCATCTTCAGCGGCTCAGATGTCGGGAGTAAATGACGACCACTATGTTCATTATTACATCCAGCAACACAACACCTCAATCGCTCAATCAGAGATATTCTTGTCTAACTTACATCCCTGCTCCGGCATCAAAACAATGGAGATCGGACTGTTACAGCTGATCTGAGGTAAGACACTCATTGAGGGAGCGGCCTCTGTAGGTGTGACGCCACAACGACAGGCATCTGAGAACGGCTCGATTTGAAAAAGGGGATATTATTTTTACAGATTAATTAAAAACCACTGCATGGATTTTTATCATTATAGGGTAGATGTGTACATACACTGCCAACACACGTTAATGTTCAAACAGCATGTAAAAGTGAACTTTGCATCTGATGACCCCTTTTAATGGATTCCTTATTGGTTTTATTGACATTTATTGTCAATTACATTTAAATATATTTAGAATTTTATTCTTTTGAGCAAGTCCTTTAATTTATTAATTTATAATATGAATAAGTACATTTAATCCCAGATTAATTGAAGAGCATAATAGAGCATCATTTTTGATGTTTTAATAACTTTATAATACGTTCAGTTGTAAGTCATTTACAAGTAATTAGTTAATGATAAACTAATCATTTACAAAACATGACAATGCATTCGTAAACGATTGATAAGTGATATGTAAGTAATTTTTCTGTTTTGTAGATAAAGTTATAAATCACTTACAAGTGAACAGTGTTGGGGAAAGTTACTTTTACTAAAAGAATTGTTACCTGTGGCAGAAGAACCGCTTCTCAATATTATCAACTCATCGTTATCTTTAGGTCACATCCCTAAACCTTTCAAGCTGGTGGTTATTAAGCCTCTTATTAAGAAACCACAACTAGACCCTAGTGAACTGGCAAATTACAGACCCATTTCTAATCTTCCATTTATGTCTAAAATTTTAGAGAAAGTTATATCTGCTCAACTGTGCTCATTCTTGCAAAAAAATGATATCTATGAAGAATTTCAGTCAGGCTTCAGGCCCCATCACAGCACAGAAACTGCACTTGTTGAAATCACTAATGACTTGCTTCTTGCATCAGACCAAGGCTGCATCTCATTGCTAGTTTTACTTGATCTTAGTGCTGCGTTCGACACTATAGATCATGACATACTAATAGATCGACTACAAAATTATGCAGGTATCCAAGGGCAGGCTTTAAAATGGTTTAGATCCTACCTGTCTGATCGCTACCACTTTGTTTATCTAAAGGGGGAGTCATCTCAATTATCACCAGTAAAGTATGGAGTGCCACAAGGATCTGTCCTAGGTCCTCTACTATTTTCAATATACATGCTGCCCCTTGGTAATATTATTAGAAAACACGGGATTAGTTTTCATTGTTATGCTGACGATACTCAACTACATATCTCAACAAGACCAGATGAAACTTCTGAATTATCGAAGTTAACAGAGTGTGTTAAAAGATTGGATGACCAATAATTTTCTGCTATTAAATTCAGATAAGACAGAGATATTACTTATTGGACATAAAAACAATACACAGAATCTTTTGACTTACAATTTACAACTAGACGGATGTACTGTTACTTCCACTACAGCCAAAAGCCTGGGTGTTATATTAGACAGCAACTTGTCATTTGAAAATCATATTGCTCATGTTACAAAAACAGCATTCTTCCATCTTAGAAACATTGCCAAGCTGCGAAACATGTTACCTGTTTCTGATGCAGAAAAGCTACTTCACGCATTCATGACCTCTAGACTGGACTATTGTAATGCACTACTAGGTGGTTGTGCTGCATCTTCAATAAACAAGCTACAGATAGTCCAAAATGCAGCTGCTAGAGTCCTTACCAGGTCAAGAAAATATGATCATATTACCCCAATTTTAAAGTCTCTGCACTGGCTACCTATTAGGTTCCGCATCGGCTACAAAATAGCACTTCTTACCTATAAGGCACTTAGCGGTTTAGCTCCTACGTACCTAACTAGTCTTCTACCACGCTACAATCCATCACGCTCCCTAAGGTCGCAAAACTCTGGACTGTTGGTAGTACCTAGGATAGCAAAGTCCACTAAAGGAGGTAGAGCTTTTTCACATTTGGCTCCCAAACTCTGGAACAGCCTTCCTGATAACGTTCGGGGTTCGGACACACTCTCTCTGTTTAAATCTAGATTAAAGACACATCTTTTTAGCCAAGCATTCAAATAATGCATCTCAGAAACTTTTCCCGCAGTTATATCTGATCAAATGTTCATTATTAATCTTTTAGCTCTGGTTTAACAAATCTTTCTTTTCTTAGTTTGAACAGCAGCTACGCTAATTATGTTCCTATTTGATCTCTGTTTCTGATATGGGATTGACGTCCCATGGTAACTAGGAATTCACAAGCTCCAGTCTGGATCCAGAACATTTAAGAAGAGATGATGTCAACCCCTCAGAGGACTTCAGATGATGCCAACCCTGAAAACATACAGCACTACCGAATTCTGCTACTAATTTATAGTGTTATTTGTCTGTTTGATTACGTCATTAATTGATCTTTACCACACATCTCTGCCATATGTACATCAAGCTACTACTACATATATTGTAAAAATGTCAATTTGGTGTAAAGCTGCTTTGCAACGATATGTATCGTGAAAAGCGCTATACAAATAAATTTGAATTGAATTGAATTTTAAAAGTACTGTATTACAATTTTGCGTTACTCCCTGAAAAAGTAACTAATTACGTTACTTAGTTACATTTTACAGAAAGTAATGCATTACGTTACTTTTGCGTTACTTTTTAAATCTGGGCAGGGTGTGCTTCTTTGTTTTTAATATAAAAACAATTCTAATGTCGTTTTGCCTCTTTAGGACAAATCGCTTGATGTATTCCCCACTTTGGATAAAAGCGTCTGCTAAATGAATAAATGTAAATGCAGTGTAAAAGCCCTTTTACACCAAAAGTGAAATGAATTCACCTCAGGCTGAAAGAAAAGTACATTTATGCAGGAGATCACTCTTCAGCTATAAAAAATGAGGCACAAATGTTAGTTTACCTAAAGTAATTTTTGCTTATTAGTATGATTGAATTGCATCATCGAAGGTCAGCAGCAAAGACACTGGTTAATAAAATGGCATTAAATAAATAAAGGATATTTGTTTTATTTAACATATTTAATTATTGCTGGGTTGCATCATATTCTGAGTTTGCATTTCACTGTTTTTATTAATTTTGAGGAATACTGAATCTTTCTTTTTTTTGTGAGTGAGATGAATTAATCCATGTTTACATTTGGTCTAGAATAGAGGAACATGTTTACTCCCATTTTCCTGGCAGGAGACTTGTCAATCAATAAATGGGGAAAAAACTAACTCAGATATTTTCTTAGAAATTCAAAAGTAATGCGTTACTTTACTAGTTACTTGAAAAAAGTAATATTATTACATAACTCGCGTTACTTGTAATGAGTTACCCCCAACACTGCAAGTGAATGACTAATCGATTACAAAACATACTATACATTCACAAATGATTAAGTAATATGCTAACGATAGGTTATCTTAAAAACAATAGTATATCATGAAATAATCAAACAGATCCCTAGTAAATGGTTAATAAGTTACTAGATAATATATTATTAATCACTTTTAAACTAAGCTCAATAAACATTTGTTAATCATGAACAAATGATGACAAAACCATTAGTAAATGAGCAGTATATGATTTATGTATGTTTCGTTAAATTTGTAAGCTGGTTTGGTAAAAAGCACTAAAATGCAATTATGCTAAAACTTTTTTTTAAGTGAATAAATAAGTAAATGACTTACAGTCAGGGGTTTCCAGTGGGTTGTGTTAAACCCTTTCTCTCATCAGCACAGACTTGTGTTCAATTTTTTTTTCTCCCCCCAATGTATTTCTACATCATCAAACATTTCAGCGCTAGGCATAAATATAGAAAATAGATGAAAAAGACTATTAATTTTTTAGAGATTTTAATAATTTCCATGACTCTTCCCAAGTTAGAAATAAAAGTTCCAAAAGGGGGTTTTCACAGTGATGCCATAGAAGAACCAGTTTTGATTCCCAAAAGAACCTTTTACTGAGCAGTTCTTAAAAGAACCATATTTTTTTCTTAGTGTGAAGAACATTTTGATAATCTAAAGAACCTTTTGTTGAATAAAAAGTTTTGATGGATGGTAAAGGTTTATTGTGGAACCACTGATGCCAATAAATAACCTTTATTTTTAAGAGTAATAATCACACTTGTAAAATACCCTCATATATATCCAGGTCTACATACAATTGGCAGTTGTTGAGGGAATGAATATAGAAGCTTACATCTTGATTTTTAACCTGCATTTTGTTATTTTTTATAATTTTACTTTTTTGTGTACAGATACATGTCTGCTCTATTTTTATTCCAACAACAAATGTATATTTCTACCTCATAAAATATTTTAAAGCTAGGCGTAACTATGGAAAATAGCTCATTATAAAAAAGACTATTCCTTTTAAAAGATTTTATTAATTTCCATGACTTTTCCAAGTCTAATAATCACACTTAGAAAACACCCTTATATATCCAGGTTTTACATACAACTGGCAGTTGTTGAGAGAATGAATATATCAGCCTACACTGTGATTTTTAACTCTTATCTTTTGATTTATTTTAGCATTTTTGTGTAAAGATACATGTCTACACTATTTTTATTTTTAGTGTTTTCCACAAATGTATATTAATCTACCTAAAAAAATTCAGTGCTAGGCATAACTATAGAAAATGGTTCATTATATAAAATATTTCGGAGGCATAACTATAGAAAGTATTACTTTTTTACTACTTTAATACAACTTAATTTTTTTTTTACATTTCCATGACTTTTCCAAGACTAATAATCACACTTATTAAATTCCCTCATAAATCCAGGTTTTATATACAACTGGCAGTTGTTGAAGGAATTAATATATCAGCTTACATCTTGATTTTTAACTTGTATCTTATTTTGAAAATTTTTTAAGCATTTTTGTGTAAAGATACGTCTACACTATTTTATTTTTTTTCAAAAATGTATATTTCTACCTCATAAAAATTCAGAGCTAGGCATAACTATAAAAATGGTTCATTATAAAGATTTTATTAATTTCCATGACTTTTCCAAGTCTAATAATCACACTTGTAAAATACCCTAATATATCCAGGTTTCACATACAATTAGCAGTAGTTGTTGGAATTAATATATCAGCTTACATCTTGATTTTTAACTCATATTTTATTTAGAATTTTTAAGCATTTTTGTGTAAAGAGACATGTCTGCACTATCTATCTATTTATTTATTCATTCATGCATTTATTAGGCATAACTATAGAAAATGGTTCATTATAAAGATTTTACAGTCCATGTCTACACTATTTATTTTTCCCCCCCAAAATGTATATTTCTACCTTGTAAAATATTCCAGAGCTAGGCATAATTATAGAAAATAGTTCATTACAAAAAAAACTATTACTTTTTTTAAATATTTCATTAGTTTCTGACTATGACTTTTCCAAGTCAACACTTGTAAAATACCCTCATATTCAGATTTTACTTACAATTAGCAGTTGTTGAGGGAAAAAAATATGTCAGCTTACATCTTGATTTTTAACTCTTATCTTTTTTATTTTTTTTTTTTTGTTTTTTTTTTTTGTAAAGATATGTTTACACTCTTAAATTTGTTCCCCAAAAAATGTATATTTGAAGAGTTCAGATGCAAAAGCCTCTAAATCCATCTGACGTATTTAAAATGGGCATTTCTTTCTGGCTACTTTGTATAGGTTTCTTTGTACTGGTACTACTGATTGGGCTGAGGCTGGAATTTAGCAAGTTTGAAGTAAAAGTATTTGATGGACGTATACTGTCGGTCAGAAGTATTCACTCAGTATCATCTCATTTTTGACCGAGATGGCTTTTAACTGGTTTTGCATCTGAACTCTTCATTTCTACCTCATAAAATATTTCAGAGTGAGGCATAACTATAGTAATTGGTACATTCCAAGATGGCTGCCGCTGATGACAATGGAGCACGGCGTGTCTTCAAACAGAGGATAAAACCTGAGATCTACACCACTATTGATGGAAAAACTATTGTGGAAGATGAATTGTTAAGCTTCCTTGCTGTCAAACTGAAGACTGTGCCTCAGGAGGACATTGTCCTGATGGCTGTAAATCACTTTGGATCAGAGTGGATTGAAAGCTCCAAGAAGGTTCTGTTTGAACTGTGTTCTAGCACGGGGCTGCGCTGTGTAGCTCACAAAGGACAACAGAAAGATGTCAACAATGTTAAGAGTTGTCTGAAACTTCTGAATGAGGCTGGTGAGAATATTCCTCGTTTTGTGTCCTATCATTTGGATGATTTACCACCAGTGACTTTTAATAGCCTTGATGTCTCTTGCCTGGTTAGTAAGATTGAACATCTAAGTGCAGAGATGGCCTCCATAAGAAAGACTGTGAGTGAGCAGTTGACTGCATGTGAGAACCTTTGTGGAATAACAACAGACATTAACCAACGCCTGACTGTGATTGAGCGACCCTGTGCCAGCAAGGGGAATGCAGCCACAACCATGGCTGTGATTGAGCAACCCAGTGCTGGCAAGGGGAATGCAGTTGCAACCATGGCCAGTGAGGAGGTCCAGCTCTATGGACCAAATCACAGGGAGCCTGCACCTGGATCCTCTGCGTTGGCAGTCACTGAGGAGACAGCTGGCGGAGGGAGTGAGGTGAAGAAGTCCCCTGCATGGAGCCATGTACTAAAGCATGGCAAGCACAAGCAACGTCCTAGAAAATGATCTACTGTTGAACGGAATAAGACTAGTATGGTTCCTCCCAGAGAGAAGAAGACATACAGTATTGTTGGAACCGGTGCAGTGGGGAACATACATGCAGTGACAACTAAGCTGGTGAGTGTGTTTGTGACAAAGCTTGCACCTGACCTAGAATCAGAAACCCCTAATTATCTAAAAGAGCAACTTTCCAGAGATGTGATTTGTCAGAAGATTGTCACTGAGTATACTCGCTACAGCTCTTTCAAAGTTACAGCTGAGTGCAAGGAAGTGGGCGAGATGTATATGCCGCAGTTGTGGCCAGAAGGTGCCTATGTGAGGCGCTTCTATGAGAATCGCATACCTAGGGCCGTGGTAGGGGCAGGTGTTAAAGCACCACCTGGCACAGGGATGAGTGCACCTGAGCCAAGGGTCTCCCATTGATAAACTATGATGAGAGTTGTGTCTTATAACTCCCGTGGTCTGCAGCTTGGACAGGGTGCTGGAGCGAGAGCCAAACGTATTGTTATTGACAAACTGTTTGAGAATGCAGATGTGGTGTGTTTGCAAGAGACTTTTTTAGCTATGCAAGATCTGGACAAACTGAACAATGTGCATGATAAGTTCTATGGGTCAGGGGAATCTACGACTGACCTAAACACCAGAATTCTGCGTGGCAGGATCCCAGGAGGTGTGGCCATATTCTGGCACAAGAAACTTGATCCATTTGTCACTGTGATCAGGTTAGATGTGGACTGGTGCATGGGAATCAAGGTGGTGTATGATAAGAATGTTTTTATAATCTTAAATGTATATACTCCATATGAATGTCACAAAAATGAAGATGAGTACTTGAATAAGCTTGCTTTTTTAGGGTCTTATATAGGGGAGAGTGAATATACATCTATATTTGTCTTGGGGGATCTGAATGCTGATATTTCGGATACTAACTCACTTTTTGGTCAACATCTAACACAATTCTGTGAAGATAATAAGATCATTCTGTCCACTAAGGAGCTATTGCCAGCCGGTAGCTATACACATGTGAGTGAAGCCTGGCATACTACATCATGGCTGGACCATTGTATATCTACAACTGATGCACATGAATGTATAGAGGAGGTTGAGATCTTATATGATCTGATTACAGCTGATCACATCCCTGTCTCTATGTTCATTAATGTCAAGGGTCTACCTGAGCTTGTAAGTAATGACAGCCATAAATTAAATGAGATACTGGATTGGGCAAGGCTCACAGAAGATGACTTGCAGTATTACAAGTTATTAACTGATGTGCATTTGAGAAATATTGAGTTACCCATTGATGCAATTATGTGTGTGAATATCAACTGTAAAAATGCAAGTCACAATAATGACCTATATGCAATGTATGATAAAATTGTGAACTGTTTAGTTGATGGAAGTGATCCTCTGAGGAGAAAGGTGGTGAAACAACATATTGTGAAACCAGGGTGGAATGACTATGTCCATGATGTTCATATGGAGGCTAAAGATGCGTTTAGAAGATGGGTTTTAGCAGGCAAACCAAGGCATGGCCTAGTTTGTGAGGATAAGATACGGACTAATGCTCGATTCAAATATGCTGTGCGTTTTATAAAAAGAAATGAGCAGGCCATGAGGGCAAACTCGATGGCAAAAAAGTTACAAACTAATAATGTTTATGAGTTCTGGAAGGAAGTGAAGGTAGTAAACAACAGCAAGATGCCACTGCCTTCTAGTATTGATGGCATTTCTGAACCTGATAACATTGCTGAGCTATGGAGGAGACACTATGAAAACATTTTTAACTGTGTGAAGAGTGATGTGTTTAACAGGTGAAATAGCCCACAGTGATGGGGTGGTCATATGGCCGAATGAAGTATGTTGTGCTATTGAGAAACTTAAAATGAATAAAACCTGTGGGCAGGATAGAATAACAGCAGAACATCTGAAATACGCTAGCCAATGTATTTCAGTGATACTTGCTTTATGTTTTTCTGGGTTATTGAAGCATGGCATACTTCCTGAATCCACGTTATCTGTCTTGTTGGTTCCTGTAGTTAAAAATAAGACTGGTAAGTTAACGAGTATAGATAACTATAGACCGATTGCACTTGCCAGTATACTTTCCAAGGTTTTAGAAAGGATCCTTATGGACAGGCTTGTAGAATACACAGCATCAACTGATAATCAGTTTGGTTTTAAGAACAAGCTTGGTACTGACCTATGTATTTATGCACTTAAAGAAATTATTCACAGGTACAGATCACGCAATAGCACAGTGTTTATGTGTTTCCTGGATGCGTCAAAGGCTTTTGACCGCATCAGTCATGGAAAACTATTTCATAAACTACAGGAGCGTGGTGTCCCCTTTTTTCTAATTAGGATACTGCAATTCTGGTACTCTCATCAAACTATGCAAGTTAGATGGGGGACGAGTATGTCCACACCCTTCTACGTCTCCAATGGAGTGCGACAGAGTGGAATTCTTTCTCCACTTCTATTTAATCTATACATGGATGATCTATCTAAAGAACTAAAGCAATGTGGAACTGGATGCTTGGTGGGTGATAACCTCATTAACCACATGCTTTATGCTGATGATTTAGTGGTTCTGTCTCCTTCCAGTGCTGGACTGCAGCAGCTTCTTAGAATTTGCTCTCAGTATGGAGTAATGTATGATATTAGATTTAACCCAGTGAAGAGTGTGGTACTAATTGCGAGAACCAAGGAGGATATGAATCTTGTCTATCCTTCTTTCTTACTGGCAGGTGAAACACTATTAGTTGTGAAGAAAGTTAAATACTTGGGACATGTGATAAGAGATGACCTCCTTGATGATGATGATGTGCAGCGTCAGTGTGGTAAATTGTATGGGCAGGCAAACATGCTGGCTCGCAAATTTCACATGTGTACTAAAGACATTAAAATATCACTCTTCAAAATGTATTGCACTCCACTGTATACTGCTCAACTGTGGTGTAATTTTAGTACTACAAAAATGAAAAAACTTCAAGTGGCTTATAATGATGCTTTAAGAATTGTGCTTAAAATTCCCAGGTGGAGTAGTGCTAGTGAAATGTTTGTGACTAACAATGTGCCTACTTTTAAGGCTGTTTTGAGAAATTTTATGTATAGATTTATGTGCAGATTGACTGAGTCTAAGAACATGATTGTTGTGTCTCTAATTGATGTCTCGAAGAGTGATACAAGGTACTCATCTTGTTTCTGGAAACATTGGACTCGAAGTTTGTATGTGTTTTAAAAATGATGACTCTTACATCTTTTTAAATGTTTTGTATTGTTATTGTTATTGTTTTTTTATGGACCTCGATTTGTCTTGAATAAAAAGTTGAATATAGAAAATGGTTCATCATAAAGATTTTATTAATTTCTATTACTTTTCCAAGTCTAAAAATAACACTTTTAAAACCCTCATATATCCAGGTTTTACATACAAATGTCAGTTTTTGAGGGAATGAATGTATCAGCTTGCATCTTGATTTATTTATTTATTTTTTTACATTTTAGGTAATCTTTTGCCCCTCTTGGAAGACTGATGAGGCCTCCTAGTGGGTCGTGGTTCCCTATTTTAGAAGCACTGGTCAAGATAGGCTAATAGAGAACTAAATTCCTTCACGTCTGATTTAAATGGTCTCATGAGCTGTACTTTCCAAATAGATTAAAATCCATATTTGATTTGAAGTAGTAATGGTAACGCTTTACAATAAGGTGTCATTTGTTACTATTAATCTATTAACTAACATGAACGAACACTGAACAATACATTTATTACACTATTTATTTAATTATTAATTAATTTATTGCGAATGTTAATAATAACTGAACATGTGATTTGAATTTCCTTTTGATGCTGCATTTTGACGTGAACTATTATTCCAATTTTCCTACGTGATACTAGTTATTCCAGTCCTGCTAGTGATTAATTTACATTTTTATTTTTTTAAAACATTTTTATTATTATTTATTTATTTATTTATTTTTTTTTTTGTGGTTGGAAAGCACTGAATTAATTTCGAGGCTAAAAGCACTGAGCGCGTCATAAGGGGGCTAAGCCCCCCCACGACCCCCCTTGACGCCGGGGCTGAGTTATTCCGTGACACATTTCAGTATGTGGTCTTTTTCCTCTTTAAAATGTACGTTTTATTCAAATTATCAAGGCCTGCTTGAGCATGTACTGTAAAAATAACTAAAACAAAGCGAGAGTCTCTGCTGACAGAACTCATCTCTGTACGGTTGAGCAGCAGAACCTTGCGTACACTTGGAAATCTCGCGACATCTGCGTGTAGCACTAAAGCGCTGCTGTGTCAACACCCCGCGCTCACATCCCTTCTCAGCTGACGCTGCCTGCCTGTCTGCCTGCCTGCCGAGAAATTCAGACTCCTGCGATGAGGTGAGACCACGATCGTTACAGCCATGTTTAGACACGTTACAGAGCCATTTCGATCATATCATATACTAAACACAGCATTCTTTTAATGCCGTGTGCTCGAATCACAGGCGAGCCTTGAAATCACAGATATGAGTAGCTTTATGACTTCCCATGGAACAAAAAGTGGTTAGGCATGTTTTTGCACTTGCTCTAGATTTGACTTCATATCTTCATTTTGTCAATGAAAAAACAATCGACACGCCATCACCCAAATCAACCGAAATCAGCTGCATAGTAAAAAGTATATATGGATGAATGGCTTAGGAGGAGTTTTCGCGGATAAGCTCGAATGTTTGCAGCTTCCTCCCACAGTCAGAGATGGTGTCAAAGAGCTGCATTGTGTCCAGCTGAATGTGAGGGGTCGCTTTTGCCTTTGAAATTAACATGAGAGCATGGCCAATGTGTAGCAGTTCAGTGAGTTTTCGGAATAATAATTCACCCGAATGTGAATAAATAAATAATGATGAATCAAAAAACCTACACGTGTTGTCAGCTCGTAAACGTTTATTTCAGTTTTTGAGTCACACTACTACGCACCCGTATTTAGTTTGTAGACAACATCAGTGTGTTGTGCTGTGACGTTATAATACAGTTACGAAATGAGCCGATAGCTGTGCGTTATCAGCCGCTTGGTTTGTAACAAGACAAATTATCAAGCCGAACTTACCGTTTCTGCTTCTGCAATACGATTATGTGGAAAATGACTGTGTTTACTATGTAACTGTGTTGACTTCCTGTCTCTGCGCGTTCTGCAAGTATTATAATAATCATAAATATTTAATGTCTGTGTATTATTTGGTGAGTAGCCTGTAAACCCCTTCAGGGTGACATGAGACCCCTGTGGCAAAATAACCCTTGCCAGGGGTTACATTGCATTACTTACTAAATAAATCTGTTTGAACTAAAACACCTTGATGCGTTATGTAAGGGATAATGTACAGTCAGCTGTTATTACAGTCAAACAAACCCTGAAGGGATTAATTTTGTAATTTAATAGCCAGCTGGATGGATATATCTGCCAAAAAGAATATGAAATAGCATTGTATTGGAGTGTTTACCTTAAAGCTTCCAAGAAGAAAAGATCTGAGATGTGAAGTAAACACTGTGTATTACAATGTGATGTTAATTACATTATTAATAGGCAAATGTTACTTTTCAAGTTCAAAGCTGGAATATAGTGCACATTTGGTTATGTAAGGGATAATGTACATCCAGCCGGTTGTTACAGCAGAATAAAGGAGAAGTCCACTTCCAGAACAACAATTCACATATAATGTACTCACCACCTTGTCCTCCAAGATGTTCATGTCTTTCTTTCTTCAGTCGTAAAGAAATTGTTTTTTTAAGGAAAACATTTCAGGATTTTTCAAGATTGTGCCCCGAGTTTGAACTTTCAAATTGCAGTTTAAATGCAGCTTTAAATGATCCCAAATGTGGTTGTAAACGAACCCAGCCAAGGAAGAAGGGTCTTATCTAGTGAAATGATCGTTTATTTTCATTATAAAAATACAATTTAAATACTTTTTAATCTTAAACACTCGTCTTGTCTTGCTCACCTTGAACTCTGTGTATTCTGGCTCAAGACAGTTAGGGTATGTCGAAAAACTCTGATGGTATTTTCTCTGTCAACTTCAAAATCATCCTATATCGCTGTTTTACCTTTAAGGGTGTTTGATCTTCTATGCATGTTCACTTTGCAAAGACTGGGTCAGAACTTCTGCAGCGATGTAGGACGATTTTAAAATGATTTGTTGAGGGAGAAAAAATGATCAGAGCTTTTCAACATACCCTAACTGTCGAGTCAGAATACACAGAGTACAGGGAAAGCAAGACAAGATGAGCGTTTGAGATTAAAAAGTACTTAAATTGTATTTTTTTAATGAAAATAACCAATCGTTTCGCTAGATAAGACCCTTCTTCCTTGGCTGGGATCATTTACAACCACATTTGGGATCGTTTGAAGCCGCATTTAAACTGCATTTTGGAAGTTCAAACTCGGGGCCCCATAGCAGTCCATTATATGGAGAAAAATCTTGAAATGTTTTCCTCAAAAAACATAATTTCTTTATGACTGAAGAAAGAAGGACATGAACATCTTGGATAACAAGGGGGTGAGTACATTATTTGTAAACTGTTGTTCTTGAAGTGGACTTCTCATTTAATCAATTAGCCTATACAATTTAGATGTTGGATAACCACCAAACTGGTCCCAAAACAGCCCAATTTTTACCTGCAAAATCAAATTCAAAACCGCTCAGTTGGGCAGGTTTCTGACAGAACACTGACAGAAGCATGAATCTCATTGCTAGATGATGCACAACAAATGTGACCATGGACCAAAACCAGTCATAAGGGCAAATTTTTTAAAATTGAGATTTATACATAATCTGAAAGCTGAATAAATACGCTTTCCATTGATTTATGATTGTTAGGATATGACAATATCTGGCTGAGATACAACTATTTGAAAATCTGGAATCTGAGGGTGCTTAAAAAAACCTAAATACTGAGAAAATCACCTTTAAAGTTGCCCAAATTAAGTTCTTAGCAATGCATGTTACTAATCAAAAATTAAGTTTTGATATATTTATAGTAGGAAATTTACATGTTTACAATTTGCAAATCTTCATGGAACATGATCCTTACTTAATATCCAAATGATTTTTGGCATAAAAGAAAAATCAATAATTTTGACCCATACAATGTATTGTTGGCTAATGCTACAAATAAAAACAATCTTTGTTCTAAAATCAGCTCAAGAATATCAGACATGTTAGATCTCCAACAACTGGACAGAACCATAGCCTGAAACGAATAAAATTAGTAGTCTGTGCCCATCGTTTTCTGTGAAGCCTGTCAACTCCGATGGCGCAAAATCTGCTGACTGACTTTAAGAAACTAGCATTGATTTCAGACTGTAAATTGGGACAGAAGTCATGTAGTGTATTCCAGCTGTTAGCAAACACATCTCTGCAGTGTATCATGACATTAAAATAGCACTGTTGTCATGTGAGTGGAGAAATATATAGTTTTGCTGTCGTTATACAAAAATATTTGACTGCTCAATCAGGATTTACCAATTTGAAAGAAATGTAAATGCTGTGTCATTTAAAGAGAATATAAAATGTTACTTTCTGTTGCGTGAAGAGAACTACAATATTGCAAAACATTGAAACGACTTACTCTTGACTTCCCTTTTCTGATTTGTTTTCCTCTACTTCAGACTATGATGAATGCAGTCTGGGCTGTCAATTGTGTAATGGAGTTGAGGTGAGAATGGCACTTTCTCAGTCAAAATCGGCCAAAATGGGAAAGTCGAGACTGTTTCGCATTTTTATGATTGTGGGCGCCGTCTTCATGATCCTTCTCATAATCATATACTGGGATGATGTGGGGGCCTCTAATTTTTACCTGCACACCACCATCTCCGGGCCCCATCCGTCCCGCCTTTCTCCGCAGAGCCGTCGTGACCCTGAAAAGAAAGTAGAGGAAGACAAAGAGAGCTCGTTTTTGACGGACATTGATGCTTTTGTCAACCAGTTTTTAGAGGGGACCGCAGACCCCACGGAACAAGTAAGAGGAGAACCGCCCCCTGGAGACCCTCACAATCAGTCCTCTGAGAAATCAGAGGAAAAATTCGTCCCGAGGCGAGAGTGGAAGATCCACCTGACGCCAATTGACCCTGAGAAGAAACAAAGGCAGGAGAGTAGAAAGCAGCTGATCCAAGATGTCTGCAGTAACAGAAGTTATTTTGACTTTCCCGGAAAGAACAGGACTTTTGACGACATACCCAATAAAGAGTTGGATCACCTCATTGTGGACGACAGGCATGGGATTATTTACTGTTACGTTCCCAAGGTGGCCTGCACAAACTGGAAGCGCATCATGATCGTCCTGAGCGAGAGCCTGTTATTGGACGGCGTGCCCTACCAAGACCCTCTAGATGTTCCTCAGGAGCTCATCCACAACAGTAGCCTGCACTTCACCTTCAACAAGTTCTGGAAGCGCTATGGAAAGTTCTCACGGCACCTCATGAAAATCAAGCTTAAGAAATATACCAAGTTTTTGTTCGTCAGGGATCCTTTCGTACGCCTGATTTCTGCCTATCGCAACAAATTCGAACAAGAGAACGAAGACTTCTACAAAAGATTTGCAGTTGTTATGCTGAAAAAATACAGTAATTACACAGATCCGCCGGCTTCGGTCGTGGACGCCTTTGCTGCTGGGATTCGACCGTCTTTCTCGAATTTCGTCCAGTATTTATTGGATCCTAACACTGAGAAAGAGATGCCTTTTAACGAGCACTGGAGACAAATGTACCGTCTGTGCCATCCCTGCCAGATAAATTACGACTTCGTGGGGAAGCTGGAGACCTTAGATGAGGATGCTGAGCATTTGTTGCGGATTCTCCGCGTGGACAATGTCGTCGAGTTCCCGCAAAGTCATCGCAACCGAACGGTCAGCAGTTGGGAGCTGGACTGGTTTGCCAAAATACCGTTGGAGTACAGAAAAGAGCTGTACAGGCTTTATGAAGCCGACTTTAAACTGTTTGGATATTCCAAACCAGAGAAGCTGTTTAACGTGTGATATGCTGATCGTCAACTTTACTGAGGTGCTGACGAGATTTTCACAGCACAATAAACGGCAATAGGAGTTCCTGCTGCTTGGTTCTTAAAGTGCGGCTCTTTCACATAATGCTGTTTATGAAGGCTCCTTCAAATGACTTGTGTCCAGAAGATCAATGTTTGGCTGGCTAGCATGGTCCAGTTAAGTCAAGGGTGTCCAATCCTGTTCTTGCAGAGTTTATCTCCAACCCCAATTAAACACACCTGAACCAGCTAATCAAGGTCTTACTAGGCATACAATAACAGGGGGGCCCAGACTTAATGAGTTTAGATCCAACTTGCTTTAACACACCTGCCGAGAAGTTTCCAGCATGCCTAGAGAGAACTTAACTAGCTGGTTCAGGTGTGTTCAGGACCGGGTTTGGGCATCCCTGTACTAGAAACTTCAAGGCAGGTGTGTTGAGACAAGTTGGAGCTAAACTATGTAGGACAGTGGCCCTCTAGGACCAAGTTTGGACACCCCTGAGTTAGGTCCTGAGTTAAGATACCATGACTGAATCATCTGCTTCCAAGAAGCATCTTTCTCCATTGACAGCTAAAAGTGTGGTGCCCCACACATGACATCAATTAAAAAAAAGAAAAGAATAATTCATTTTCACAACTGAATTTGTTTCCTCGTTTTAGTAATTGTGGCCGCGTTGTACTAATTTGTTCCCTTGTTAAATTGTAGCCACAGTTAGTACAACCTGGCCACGATTTAACTAAAACAAGTGGACAAATTAATATGTAGCCATGATTTAACTAAATAAAATGAGCAAATAATTTAGTAACAAAGTGGCCACAATTCAAAAATAAAACAAGTGAATGAATTAGTCCATCATGGCCATGATTTAAAAGGATAGTTCACCCAACAATGTAAATTCTGCCATTAATTACTCACCCTCATGTCGTTCCAAACTCGTAAGACCGTTGTTCATCTTCGGAACACAAATTGAAGTATTTTTGATGAAATCCAAGAGCTTTCTGACCCTGCATAGACAGCAAAGTAACTGACATGTTCAATGCCCAGAAAGGTAGTAAGGACATCATTAAAATAGTCCATGTGACTTCAGTGGTTCAACCTTAATTTTATGAAACTGCGAGAATACCTTTTGTGCACAGTGCAAACAAAAATAACTTAATTCAACAATTCTTCTTTTCCATGTCAGTCTGACTCACATTCATGAACGCATGTGTGCGTCTTCCTCTGTTTGTAAACAAGGTGCGGTGCATCAGGGTTCTACATCAGAACACGGAAAAGAAGAAAGTTTTGAATAAAGCTGTTATTTTTTTCTTTGCACACAAAAAGTATTCTCGTAGCTGCATAACATTATGGTTGAACCACTAGCTAAGTTTCCATCCACCTATTTAAAATTTTTTTTTAAAGTGCACATAAAAAAACGTATGCTCTCAACTAAGTAGGATTCATTTCTGATCCCGTAACACTTTTAATAAATTCCCTAATGCGCATCAAAAAAAATGTGACTTTGTGATGGGACAGCATAAATGGACAAAACAATGGACAGATCTCATTGCACAGCATCTGAAATGCAAGTTTTGTCATTCTAAAATGCTTGAGAAAAGTCTCGTCAAAGTACTTAGCTATAATCAACTCCCAGAACTGCATTCCCAGACAGCATAGGCCAAAAATAAGATGATAAACTCTGAAGCTCATAATTTATTGTAAACAAACATTATTATATACAGTGCCTTCCCCTACTAGGAAAGTTCACTTTGAACGCATTATTTCACAAATTTTCTAGAGGGACCTCTATCACCGTTGCACATGTGTAGAAAGCCATGCAAAATGAATGCAAGTTCAACTTTGAAAATATATATCTCAAGACTTTATGGTGGGTTTTTCCCCCCATCCCACTGCATCTCATGTTTTTAAATGAAAAAAGTACTCTGTGTTATTGGCTTTCGGTTCTTTGTATTAAACTCATACATACATACATGATGCTGTTTTGTTTATAGTTTTTAAACCAACTTAATTATAATTAGTTTATAAGCATTATTTTAAACATTATGCACTTTTTTCACAGTTATTTTATTGCTTTGAATAATTGTGCATTAGTAATATTTTGCTCAATGCGCCCTCTTGTGGCCTCAGGAGAGAAGCCAAAAGCTTTTTTTTTTTACCCCATTTGAAATTATGCATTTTAAATTTGAATACAATTGACAGCCCTAGAATGTGACGATTTTATTCTCTTTAACTCGCTGGATGGAAACAGTGCTTTATTCGCATATGTTTTATGCGATATTCCAATTTTGCGTTTAAGTTGAATTCATATCTTTGGATGGAAACATAGCTACTTCGGTAAGTGTCAGTTGCGTTGCTGTCTATGCGGGGTCAAAATGCTCCTAGATTTCATCAAAAATATCTTAATATGTGTGCTGAGATGAAGAAAGGTCTTACGGATTTGGAACAACACGAGAGTGAGTCATTAATGACAGAATTTTCATTTTAGGGTGAACTATCCCTTTAATTAAGGAGTATAACAAGGCCACAAATTAATATGTTTTTTTTGTGTGTGTGTGGCCAAAATATATCATTTTTTCCTCCATGTCACATACAAAAATATTTGTAATTCGCAAGTATTATAGTGGATATTTTTCCAGTGCCTTTTTTTCTGAAATTATATTTTGAATGCTCTTAAACGTATAATATGGATGTGGTTATTTGGATTTTTTCTGGTCTGCTGCCTTTTGCCTAGAGATTGATGCAGTCAGCCAGTCGTCATTGCCATGATCTTACAGCTCAGTTAATTGGCTAAAATCGTGCCGCAAGTAAAGATGCCCGATAAGTAATGGAAAAAGCATGAAATACATTGCTGACGGTGTTACTGGCTACACTTCAAAAAGACCAGTACAACAAACCTGAAATTTTACTTGCATCGGGGGAACACGGATGCGAGTCATGTGAAAGAGCCTTTAGGTCTTTGTGGAGCTTGTGGGCATTGAAGGTTATACTGTAGTGAATATACATTCCTTGCACACAGGTTACATTTCCTCAGTCCATTTCCCAGTGTCCCATTAAATGTGTTACTGTTATTTGTATGGACCTCATGGACAATTTGAGAGACATTTTGATGGTAGCCTACTCAAAGAAGCCTGCACAATTTTCTTTTTTTGATATTCTCAACAGTGTTTTGAAACAGAAACAAACTCATCACCTCATTAGTATTATTCTTATAATGTGGATGGATGTGATTGATGTCCCAACAAGAGACTTTTGTCCCTCAGTTTTAAGTTGTATAGTTGGATGTTTTACTTAAAGAACCACCAAACTAAAATATCACAAGAAATTAAAAATAGTATTGTATTGTAATGTGCATTTAGCAGGTGCACATATTAGAGTATTTTAGAATATTTTTGTAACCTTTTACAGTTAAATGTGAAAAGTGAAGGCACTTTTGACCTTGGAAAAAAAAAAAAAGCTACATAATATTTTAAAATACAAGCAACAGTTTTACATTTTTTTTTTCTTTTGGAATCATAAAGGGATCACTGCTTTTACAGCAGCTTATTTTCTTTGAGATGGCACATTTATGTGTCTGTTCATTTTTTATGTTACACAGAAACCTCAGTCTTTGTTTCCATGGAATTTTTTTTTTTTATACTTGGATTTTACTTTAACTATTTAAAGTAGTTTATGGTCCTTTATTGCACAAAATTGCCAGTGTTCTGCATTGAAGCAAGTAAACGGAGTAACTCACATCAAAAAGATATTTCTTTGTAATAGAGGCTGGAGTATTCAGATTATGGCCTGCTCTTTTTGAGGAAATCTTGCCTTTCATCATTTTGGTCCTTCTATTCTATTAGTGTGTAGCAGGGACTGGATGAGTCCTCTGATCTGCAGCATGCTATAGATGTTAGCATGTGTGCCTTGCGGTCCTTCATAAATATGCATTACTCATGAATATTGTAGCAGATTAAATTTGCAGTTTTTTTGCTCTGTTAGGTTTAGTTAGAGGGTAAAATAATGGCCTTGTTTGAGTATCGTTAGGAGTATAATTGCAGGCACAGGGTATTTATTTCTTATTTAGCAAGAGTGATTTGGTGTAATTGCTTTAGTCCGACGTTGAAGCACAAATGTCAGTATTGTTTATGGTTTCTCCTCTAGTCGCGAGTTGAACATGGGCATGTGCAAAAGAATATTTAAGGGTTTATTAGGGTAATTTTTACAGTATTTTTTTTTTTTATCAAGAATGTGTTTCATTTACTTTCCATCATGTTTTTGTGCCGCATTTTGCACATTTGATCACATGTATAAAATCGATCTCTAAGGCAGTGAGAGATGGGAGGATGGAAGAAAGTGGATTAGATTATGTATTGTAGTAGGGAATAATACTGTGGAGCACAAGTGTAGCATGATTGTTGTGAAAGTGACGGGCCAGAGGAAACGGGATGTCCCAGTTCTGAATTACCGCACTGTTGGGCCCATTCGGTAGCAGTGCCTTTGGAGAAAAGTTTACATTAAAAAAAAAAAAAAAATATTTTTGTAAGCGAGTCTCTGACTTGCAGTTAAAACAATCAAAGCTCCTACTTTTAAAAAAAAGAAAAAAAAGAAAAAAGAAGTGTAGTTGTGCTTATAATATGTGTTGCATCATGGAAAAGATCAAATTTGTGGCCACACTTATGTCTGTGCTGTTGAGATGTGTCAGATCCAACTTTATTATTTCATAAACCACAAGTTCTTTTACATGGAAAAAGTTTTAATACATGTTTGTGCAGTTGCCTATGCTGTTGATTTTCTGTTTCAAGACGAGGAGCTGTTTTGTATACATTCGGTGCCACGTTGTACAAAGAAAGATGTTATATTGTTTAGTGATTGTTTTGATGCCAATATTAAGAAAAAAAAAGTTTTTTTTTAACCTGATGTACTTTTCAGTCATAGGAATTTCTTAGTTGCATGAAATACGTTCAGGAGATCATGCTGAGAACAAAAGGGAAACATTTGTTACATAAAATCAGGTCTTAGCTTAAAAGTGTGTTCTTGACATTTGGTTTGTTTTTTTTTCCCTTCGGGCAATGTACATAGCTCTTCTTTTATTTATTATGGTATTATTTAATGCTTCAATTTCAAAAGAGAAAAAAGTTCAATAAAGTTCAATGCATGGTGCAAACACTGTAAAACTGTCATCTGCGCATTTATTTGTTTTTAATAGAAATGCTGTTCATTTCTAAAAGAATTATTCAGTAAAAAAACGCTGCTGATCGTCATCCTGACTCTAAACACACTGCCCTCCAAAAGTTTGGAAACACCCCTGGCAAAGTGTGGTTTTGATCAGCATAAATCCTTATCATTTTTTGGTGCAAATACATTAAAGTAAGTTGGCATTATCATTGAAGACCGGCAATTATAATTTTCATTTTGATTACATAATGGGAATATATACATGTCAAAGTCAGACATCCCCCTTTGTCAGCTGTGATGTCTGGTTACTGGTTTAAACTTGGCCCAGGTTTTTAAAAGATTTTTGGGTCAGCACACCTTAATAGCTTCAACAATTGATTGCCAATTAAGTTTAAAATACAATGAATTTAGGCCCAGATTATGCAGAGCTGTAATAGCTGCTAATGGTGGATATTTTGATTAATCGAAAATTTAGGTTTTTTCTTGTATGAACTGTTTATGTAGTAAAATATGTTTTTGTAGTTTGTGTTGTCCCTTATCAGTGCAAAATTATAACAAATTAAAAGGGATTCATGCCAATATTGTCCAAAACCCCACTTTTCTAGGGCGTTTCCAAACCTTTGGAATGCAGTGTACACATTTATATAAGTGTATATATTTATGTCAGTGTAAATTATGGATTAGGGATACATGTTAAAATTATATTCAGAACAGAATAAATAAATTAAATAAAATGCTAGAAATTTAACTAACTCAAATGTGTAAGAAAGAAAGAATAAAATATGAAATATAAAATATTTAAAATATAATTTATTCCTGTGGTTTCAAAGCTGAAATTTTAGCATCATTACTCCAGTCACATGATCCTTCAGAAATCATTCTAACATTCTGATTGCTGTTCAAAAAAATCTGTATTATTATTATTATTATTATTATTATTATTATGTTGAAAATAGCGGAGTAGTATTTTTTTTCATGTTTCCTTCAGAAAAATAGTATTTATCTTTTAAATATGTTAACGTTATAATAGTTTCATTTCTTTTATCACTTTTGATCAGTTAAAAGCATTCTTGCTAAATAAATGTATTAATTTCTATAATTTCTTCTTGGTATAGTGTATAATGTTACAAAAGCTTTTTTATTTCAGATAAATGCTGATCTTTGGATTTTCCATCAAAGGATCCTGAAAAAAATGTACTCAATTGTTTTAAATTTTGATATTAATAATATTATTATTATTAATAATAATAATAATAATAATAAATTTAGCAAATCAGCATATTAGAATGATTTCTGAATAATCATGTGACACTGAATACTGGAGTAATGATGTTGAAAATTTAGCTTTAAAGCTAAAATTAGCTTTTACATGAATAAATTACATTTTAAAATATGTTCAAATAGAAAACAGTTCTTTTAAATAGTAAGAATATTTCACAATATTACTGCTTTTGCTGTATTTTGGATCAAATAAATGTAGGTTTGGTGAGACTACTTCAAAAAACATTAAAAATCTTACCGTTCAAAAACTTTTGACTGGTAGTATAAATATCCAGTATCATCCCAATATAGTATTTCAGTGTTGGCAGGTCTTAACCACTAGATGGCACAAAAGTCTGCTGCATTTTCAGAACTTACATATGCATTGAAAGTGCGGTCATGTGATCACGCAGTGTCCGGACATTCTGATTCTGAACATTATCTTAATGGAATGTTCCCCACTACATTTGATAAACTGGTTATGTGGCGTATTCTTCTAGGATAATACGGCTATTAAGAAAACAGGAGTGTTAAACAGCTGTTAATAGTCAAGTTACTGGTATTTTTAGTGTTCCTTTGTGTGTTGTAGGCATTACCAATGTACTGAAGCAGACAGGAAGCTTTTTTCGTCTGACTGTAAGGAAAGATCAGTGTGTGGAACAGTGTGGTTATGAGGGCCACACAGGGCTGCGGTCACAGATGGACTGAGCTCTTTCCTTTACATCAACCTCAGACAAGACAGGTTTTTGTCTGTCTTGATTTCTACATAGATATGTTCCATATTTAAGCGAGTGCACAAACATCACAAAACTTACAATGAAAATCGGAAGGGATGTTATGAATGATATTGCTGATGAATTTCTAATCATAATCACAGGTGGAATGTAGAGATTTGTATGCAAAGCCGTATGGGTAGTTTGCAATTCTATCTTAAGATATAGACCCTAAACATATTTGAAATAAAAGATAAATGCAATATGCTGCATAACTTATTTAATAGTTTTCAACCACAGACTATACCGAAAAGATGAATTAAAAACAGCTGCTACCTGCTAAAAAAAGCTGTATTTTATAGTAAAAAATCAATATTTATAAAAAAAAAAATCAATATTTACCTTGTTAAATAGGCCTCCAGAGCCGTTTCTGTTTCAGAATTTATGAGTCAGCTTTGGTCTGTGGGAATCTTACTCATTATTCACTGCAGACGCACATTTGAGTTAAATAGGAAATAATTTAATGATTTGGGAATTAAAGGGGTGATGAACTGAGAAATCAAAATTCCATTGATCTTTTGACATATAAGAGGTCATTGTACTATAAAAGTTTCCTGTGAGTTTCAGAACTCAATTTTTTGTTAGTATAAGAACAGCTTATACTACAGCTTATCTGCCAAAATGACAGGTTGTGGAATGTGCCACTTTATGATGTTATAGTGTGGATAAGCACTGCCTCTGTAGAAGACCAACCTCTAAATCACTGCCTGTTTAGCTCCGCCCACCGATTTACACATGTAGTGTAAATAATGAGAGAGACAAACGCAGGTCTATGCAGAATCCAAACGATAAAGATGGCTCTGAATATAACAACGCACTGTACAGTGCAAAATTGTGGAAAAACAATTTTTGCATTGCCTTCCTTCTGATCCCAACATTAGGAAAGAGTGGATGAACTTTATTTTTAATGAAGTTCCAGATGGCATCAATAAGAACTTAGTTCTTTGTTCACTTCATTTTACCACAGATTTGTTTACAAACAAGGCACAATCGACAGAGGATTTTCAGAAAGATTGAAACTAAAAGATGCTGTGCGACTATATTGGATCCAGTAGTAATGTTGCACCACACAAGTGTGAGTAACTGTTTTTATCATGTGGTCACTATTGCTTTGTATGTTATTACAGATCATTTGATATGTACTGAGTATTTATGCGTATTTAACCTAAAACCTATACCTGATCTCATGACGAATAATTCGCAAATTATGAAATACATAAGAAGTACAGATCACTGCAGTTTCCAACAGAAATGTCCACTAGAGGTGGTAAAACAGCAAGCACTTTTTGTACACAGTTATGATTACATCTCCATATGTTTCACTTTCCAGACATAACAAGCAGTGTTGCCGGGTTTTCAAAACAAAACCTGCCCAACTGCTACTCAAAACTAGCCCAAAACTAGCCAAATTGTATTTTGGAGGGGGTCCTCCAGTAAAAATTGCGTTCTGGGGGTAACATACATGTTTTTTGGTAGGGTTCCCCTGGTAAAATTCGCATTCCAGGTGCGGAATTGAAAAACAATCCACACCAACAGTTTTAGAGTAGCCCAATTCCATGGGAAAACGGCAGACTTGGCAACACTGATAATATGCTTGCTCGGTAGCTCAGGCGGCACAGAATTGGACTAGGATTAGGAATCCTTAGGTACGAATCCTTTGTAAAACATGACTCACAATGAAATCTGCGATTGCATTTTTAAGTCACATTCGCTTTTTTCAGACTATCAGGTAGGTTGAAGTGTAGTGCAGATGGTATGTTGGTATGTCACGGAGCATTAGAGTTATAGCACCACTCAACGGACATTTCAAGTCAGAACAATGACACGTACAAAACCAATGTCGTTATATGTACGTTAACCATATGTATGTTCATCTGTTCTGGGGGGAAAAAACTCTTTTAGCACCACCCAGTGGACATTTCTGTTGGAAACTGCAGTGATATTGGTACTTATTTTGTGCCTTGCAAAAACGTTCCCACAGGTATGTTTTCGTCATGGGACCAGGTTGCCTAAAACACAGCAGCGTCCATCTAAGGATGTAGGCTGTCAAACATACACAACTATTAGCCAATCATAGCAGTGGGCCTTTATTTCTGAGTCTACAATTTACCACACCTGTTCACACAGAGTGTTCTGATGAGGGGGTCAAAACAGGACAGAAAATAGCTTATTACTTCTTAATTATGACGTTTTTTGATGTAAAAATCTTGATAACATTATAAGTGGACCTCAGAACAATAAAAAAATAAAAAACAAAGGCAATTCATGACCTCTTTAAACTGGCAAAAATGTAAACATATGCTATGATCCTGAGACCAAAGAGCTGTTTCACTCCCAGCAATATCAAATAGACCTCTCGGGTTAAATAGAAGATGAGATGCCTGACAAGGGTTTCACGAAGTGATTGCCATTTTAATTTGTTAAACATCAAAATGGTATGGTGGTATTTTGTGCTTTATTAATTGAATCAGAACTGCCGATTGATTTCCTGCCTGTTCCTTTTTCTCTGAACTACAAGGATTTTTTTTTTTTAAAAACTCTAATCAATTTAGACACTCTTTTTCGTCAGTGTTTCAGTGGTGTCTGTGCATCTCACAGTGATCATTTCCAACAAAACTCTAATGGGAAATGCTAATGAAAATGGTCTGCTGATGGGTTGCGTGGACTAAGGGCATAAAGTCTGGTCAATCACGTTTTTTTCCCTTCACAATGAAATCAATGGTGTCAACCGATGTACTCCCCTCTGATTGAATTAGATCAGCTGAAAGGGCCCAGCAAATGTTAATGTCACAACAAGTTTAATTTTAGCTGGCATTAGTGGGAGGGAAAAGTTCAAAAGTTTTATGGAAGGTTTTGGGATACTCTTCTGATATTTCAATCAGACCCCTTACCACAGGTGTATAAAATCAAGCACTGAGCATTCGGTCTACATTTACAAACATTTTGGATCGTTCTGAAGAGCTCAGTGAATTCTGTAAGTGGTGTTATTAGAAAGTAGAAACGTTTAGGATCAGCAGCAACTCGATAGCAAGCGATAAAGCTGAAGACCATGTAATGTCGCAGAGTGGGATCACCGAGTGCTGAGGCACATGTGTAAAAGTCGCCAACGCTCTGCCGATTCCATAGCTGAAGATTAACAAACTTCCAAACTTCCATCAGTGCAAAAATGCAGAGGGAGCTTCAAGGAATGGGTTTCCATGGCTGAGCAGCTGCATGCAAGCCTCATATCACCAAGTGCAATCCCAAGCATCAGATGGAGTGGTGTAAAACATGCTGCCAATGGACTCTGGAGCAGTGGAAACCTATTCTGTGGAGTGATGAATCACGCTTCTCTTTTTGGCAGTCTGATGGGTGAGTCTGGGTTTGGCAGATGCCAGGAGAACATCACCTGTATTATGCCAAGAGGTCTAGTCCAGAGTTTGGACTAGACCTCTTAGTTCAAGTGAAAGGAAATCTTGATGCTTTAGTATACCAAAACCAAGACAGACTATTCCTAACTTTGTGGGAAGGCCTGTTCTATGTATTGTACCTTGTATTATGTTGAAAATATATATATATATATATCTGTTAACATGGGATTTGTGGACACATTCATGTTTTTAGATTTGTGGAGTAAAAATGTTTTATACAGGTGTCTGCAACCCTACTCTTGGAGAGTTAGTGTCCTGCTGAGTTCAGCTTCAAACCTAATCAAACACATCTAATCAAGATGTTCAGGGTTCCTCGAAATTAAACAATTCTAGAGAGAGAAAGAGAGTGAGTTTGAGACCTTCTACCCTTATTTTTATGTTGATAACTCGGTCACACTGCGAGCCTTAAGGCTCAATTTGATTTTTGCTCAGATTTTAGCTGTTCACATTTTTTTTAAATGTGGCCAATATCAGATTTCCAGTTGAGCAGATCATGGTTCTGAACTGAACCGCATGTGCAATAAAATCCGACCAATTGCTTTTCAAAACCAGTCCAAAACTAGCCCAATCAGTTCCAGTGGGTAAATATCGCGTTAGTGGGGTCGCTTCAACCCATGTAGTTGAAAAACACCCGCGGCAACAGTGAAAATTAGCCCAGTTCTGCGGGAAAACTGTGAACTTGGCAACACTTGCGCAGCGTGCTGTCATAACGGCAGTGTTGTCAAGTCAGCGCAGAATTGGGTTACTTTAACACTGTTGTCACGGGTTGTTTTGATGTCCGTGGGTTGAAGCGACCCCAATACCGTCATATTTTAGCCACTGAAATGAGAATTTAGAAGGGGAACCCCGCCAAAAAATGTGTATTTTATGCTCCAGAACGCGATTGGGTTAGTTTTGGGCTAGTTTAGAGTAGCAATTGGGCGTGTTTTGTTTTGCGTAACAGAAGCAAATGCGGAGGGCAAAGTGACCGATTATGCGTTTATTTATCGTGTGATCTGCCACAGAAGCCAGCGAAATTTTGCACAGACAATATGAAAAATAAAGACATAAATGTGACAAAGGCAGAGTTTTGAAACCCTCATGTTTTGCTTGTATATTTCTCACTGTAATACTTATAAGTTCTAACACATCACACTTCCACTGATTACCATTCGCAACTTGATAACTTGGATATGTATAATCTGTGTCTTCCGTCAGAGCGCAATTATGACGAATGTCGATCTAGAGCAGGGGTGGCGAACGTCGGTCCTGGAGAGCCGCAGCCCTGCATAGTTTTGCTTCAACCCTAATCAAACGCACCTGAACAAGCTAATCAAGGTCTGAAGGGTTACTAGAAAGCAACAGGCAGGTGAGGTTTAATTAGGGTTGGCGCTGAACTCTGCAGGGCTGCGGCTCTCCAGCAGGGCCAGATTAACACTTTGTTGTACCCTGGGCAACAATATTTAAGGGCCCCATCATCACGACCCCAGGATCACCATAATATGGTCATATATAGAATATATTACTGTAATATACAGTAAATATACTCAATACTTCAAATCCTAACTGTCATCATATTTTGATTTACAAATATTTAAATGCTCATAGAACTACAAATGCACTACTATGTCCCCTATCAAAGACATTCACTCACATATGATGCTATGAAAACAAAACACATCAGCATCTGTGTATAATCTGGTAAAATTGACCCACTACATTGAGAGGGAGGGAAGTATCCTCCATTTTCACAAAAAATGAATAGATAAGCAACCACTTTCAAACCATTGTTTATTTAACAACACTTATTCCCAATAGAAATGTATGGAATTGATAGAGCTATCACAGAAGACAAGGCAATCAAGTTATTAGTCCAACACAAACAATTTGAAATCTGCCAGTTATCCCTCCACAACAATTTACAGCATTTTCATAAAGCTGGCACCTCAAGGAAAAAAAAAAAAAAAATGCAGTATCACTATTTGATCATAAACATTTTGATCCTAAGCTCATTTAACTTATTTTAAAATAGAACAACAACATGTTATAGCACAATTAACCAGTTAAACATTTTAGTGCTACATAAATACACTACACAATACTAAATACACAAAACAATTTCTCTGAAGAAGACAAGATAAAATAAATGCTATATAATCTGGCAAAACACACAACTTTAGTCCTAAATAATGAGGAAGTGCATGTTTGAATTTGAGTATATAGGTATATACTTTAAATTTTCAGCGTTTCTGATGTCCTTTTCCTTTTTTTAATTTTCGCTTCGCGCTCCCACTTAGCTCCTCCATTGTGTCACGTAACGCGCTCGGGCTCGGCATAAGCTTTGACCCACCTCATGCGGACTGACCAATGAGGAGAGGGTCTTAACTTGAGGCCCTCTCTTCATTGGTCAGTCCGCATGAGACTGACCCTCAACTGCTCTCAACTCACGTTCAAAGTCATAGGCAGAGCAGCATATCTCTGTGCAGCGCAAAAGCCCGGGTGGACACTTTGTTAAATATAAAGCGGGAGATTACAGATACAGTATTTTGCTCGTGCCCTTGCTGTCCTGGGCCCTTTAGATGTCGTGGGCCCCTGGGCAATTGCCCAGTTGCCCGTATGGTTAATCCGGGCTTGCTCTCCAGGACCGGAGTTCGCCACCCCTGATCTAGAGTGATGTAAAAGTTGCATGAATTCTGATATGACTGTTCACACTACGTTCGCATTGCAAAACATCTGACCTGTATCCGATTTTGTACCACATAGGGAAGTGGCACAAATCGGAATCGAAAAGTTCAGATTCCATGTAATTTGTGCTGTTCGCACTGTCATGAGATTAACAGATCTGAGTCACATGTGAGCAAAAAATAGGATTTGTGCCACATTTGCCTGCAGTGTAAATGTAGCATAAATTAGGAAATGTGTGTACACAGCTGATAATTTGTCTATATGAGGGTTTTCGCACAACCTTCTCTCTGCTCACTAATGCTCAATCTGAGAGCATATGAAAAATCCTTGGGTAAAGCATAGTGGGTGAACCTTGGAAGCAAATTAGGTCACCAGGTGTATTTTATTATATTTCATCTTGTGTATTATATGTGTGGTTTCAGTTGATTCTAAATTTTAGTGCAAACATGTTTTTCTGTGTGAATAGGTTTCACACACATTTCCATACATGGAATTGCTACCAGCAAAAAAAAAAAAAGTGGATTTCCATCAATATCTGTGGATGTTGCTTAAAGATGCCCTGAATAGTGATGTTTGTTGACCTTGCTGTCAGTATTTTTTATTCATTTATTTATTTATTTGGAAAGGCCAGCTGGCATGTTCCCGGGACATAACCCAGGGAGATGATTGCAGATGTTTACATGCAGCACTCATCTGCTCTCTCTATTCTTGATGGAGTGCTATCACAGCTGAGGGTAAAGCAAGCCATCACACATCTGCCATGTCACTAAAGTCAAAGCTTCTGCCCCTCTGCAGAGGAGGTGATAGCATCGTAGGGATAGAGTTGTTGTCACTTTGCTGTCTCCACAGGACATAAGTGTCCTGTAAACATGTTTTTGAAAAGATGTCAGGCTGGGCATATGGCCTGCGGTGCAACGGCTTTTTAAAAAATGCTGAAAACGTCTGCAGAAAAGGGGTCAATGACGTGGCCCTGATTTTTCTGTCTGGATCTCTAGTTTATTCAAAAATACATTAAAATGCATTTTGTAAATGCAGTGACCTGAATACACCTCTACTATGATGAACATATTTTTAATGTTTTTTGGGGAATAAAGTAAAAAAATGTCAAGATGACACAACTGCACTGATGTCATAATAAAGAAAAAAAACACTTTTTACTAGGGTTGCTCCCTAATAGCGGACTAACTGTTAATAGATGAGAAGAGGCTTGGTCGACTAAAATTTTATCAGTTGCTTAGTCATAAACAAAAACTACTACTTCCACAGGAAGTGGTGAAGTCGCGCAGTTAATGGCTGGTCTATGTGGTAATAGTACATCAGGCAGGACATCCAAATGTTCACCTATCATTCATCAACCTCAAATATGGCTTTTCATCTGAAAGATGTATGTAGTAGCAACTTTACATGGCCACTCAATCTAATGTTAGCCTAGAAAAATGTGCGCTATTTAAGTGTCTGTACAGAGTGTGGAAGCTGAATAGTAGCGCACTCACTGCATGACAGATGGAGGCGCCGATGCGCTCACTTGCTCTTAAAATACTCTGTCATTTTTGGTCATACAGATAGAAATAACATCTTTTGAATCTGTAAAGACTCACAATAACAACAAAACATTACGCTTTTGTAAAATAATAAAAGCAAACAGAATGTGCTTTCTGCCATCTCTGTCTCTGTGAACTTGAACATGACACTTCAAAACTCTGTGTATACTTGACTTATAAACATGAAAAATATACTGTATTGAGAGTGAAATGTCTACTTTTAAATGAAACAATTCAAATAGAAATCAAATATTCTTAGATTATGCAATCCGCATGAAACATGCATACAGGTGTATCACTACTGCGCTGCTCAGGAACTAGTTGCTCAGGAACTAGTTGCTTAGAACCAGCTCATGACCAGCTAAGGACAGGCTTAAACCAGCTCAAACCAGCAGCCATGCTTCAAAACATACCTAACCAGCATATGCTGTTTTTTCAACAGGGAAGAATAACATCCTTAAAAAGAAAATCTTAGTTTGGTATGATCGATTGCCTAATATTGTCTGTCCCACTTGTGCTGCCAAAACATCTCTGATGAGTCAAGGCATGGACTCCACAAAATGTCTAAACATGTCCTGTGATATTTGGCACCAAAACATTAGCGACAGAGCCTTTAAGTCCTGCAAGTTGCAAGGTGGGACCACAGATTTGTTGGTCCAGCACATCCCATAGATGTTCAACAACATTGAGATCTGGGGAATTTGGAGCCCAAAGCAACATCTTGAACTCTTTGGCATGTTTCCCAAACCTTTCCTGAACAGTTTTTGCAGTGTGGCAGGTGCATTGTCCTGCTGAAAGTTTCCACTGCCATCAGCGAACACAATTAACCATGACTTATGCAACAGTCTTAAAGAAATAGTTCACCCAAAAGTGAAAATTATCCTATGATTTACTCACCCTCAAGCCATGTGTACTGTATATGACGTTCTTCTTTCAGATTAATTTAATCAGAATAATATTAAAAATGTCTTGGGTTTTCCAAGCTTTATAATGGCAGTGAATGGCTGTTGAGATTGTGAAGTCCAATAAAGTGCATCCATTCATCATAAAAAGTGCTCCACATAGCTCTGGGGTGTTAATAAAGGCCTCCTGAAGCCAATCAATGCTTTTGTGTAAGAAAAAATATCCATATTTGCAACTTTATATATCACAATCTCTAACTTCCACTAACTGTCGTACACGCGTTCACTAGAGAGTGGCGTTCCAGCGGATAACGTAGGACGTAGGCGTAGCGTAAGCTCCGGTGAGAATATGCTAGTCTCGTGAGAACAAAGTTTTGTTTGCATCAAAGGAAAACCAGTCTTCTCTTGGCTTATATTAAAATCCTCCAAATCTTTCTTTACAAATCCACATTTTGTACTTCTAATTCAGTGTTTTGTTTGGCTCTCTCCTCTGCGCTTTTACATTTGTCACCACTTTCGTCTTTATTACTGACCCTGTCATTCGTCATTGACCCAAAGAATGGCAAGACCTAAAGGTCTCATCTCTAAATGGATTAAACACATGGTCTATTTGTGACACATGACATCCTTCCTGGAAACTGTGCAAAGGTTTAATTAATCTGTTATCATGAAGAGCTCATCTAAAGATCTAAAAATCTGAGACAATAGCACTTAAACTGTATTACTTATGATTTATCACTATAGATGTGATGTAAGATGGAGATTCAGGTCAACTCGGCATCCTTATGGATGATGAAGTCATCTGTCTCCCGACTGCATCCTAATGTATCGAAAGCCCAATCTTAACTATATCCTGCAGCAACCATCCGTGGTATATTTATATTCCCTCTGGTCTTCCCTTTGACATCTTGAGAGAATTTGTGGGCACAAGTGAATGCGGCACAGCTAATGGATCAAAGCAAAGGAGCTCTAGGGATGCACCTCTTGAATATTTGTATTAGCCGTATATAATCTGTGTCCTCTGATGTCATTGATGGATTTTATACTAAACCACTTCCATATAAAGTATCGAGTCCTGTAATTACATTGGAACACAGCATGAGTACTAATGGCCTGTATGTTGGATATTTTTGAGCAATGCCGTGGCATGGCATTGTTTATCTTGGATGTTTCTAGGAAAGCAGGTGGTCAGATATCAAGAGTGTGTTCAACCCGCACTTGTGCACTGCTGATGAGGTTGTAGGACGTGCTTTCACTCTGCTGACAGGTATCTAGGATTTATCCTAGGAAATTAGTGGTATTAAATGGAATGTCGCAGATGGAATTGTTTGGATGATGTGTGAAGGCCTGGATTTGTATGGACTAATATTGCTAGGGTTAATGCTAATGGAACTAAGGTTAATGTGAATCACAGAAGTGGCTTTTGCAATGTGAAGGAGAAGGATCTATCACTGGAAATCATGGAAAACCATTGAACTGAATGTTGCAGGTTGGATCAATGCTGTTTATATGATGATGATGATGATCACTAGGAGGGGAAAGAATGGAAGCACTAGAGACAACCATTACCCTCTCTTCCTCTGTCTTTCCCTTATTCTCATAATGATGCGACATGGCTTTGCCCACATTTTATTTATAAACATAGCGTTTCTAAGATAAAGTACACAATGGCCTTGAAACTCTTCCGCCATTTGTAGAAATCTGAAAGCATCAGACTAACCCCCCCCCCTTTTTTAAATGTATGTTTATGGGTTAGGTATTTGAGATATCACTACCACTAAAAGCTTTCAAATGTTTTTTTTTAATGATTCCATTTTTTTTGGTTCAATGCAGTATAGAGGAGACTGGAAATGGTTATAACCTAACCCACAACCATTCAAAAGGTCAGTATGTTTTATGTTGTTGTTGTTTTTTTCAAAGAAAGTAATACTTTCATTCAGCAGAGGTGTTTATTTGAAGTTTCTATTTAGCAAAGAACACCCCCCAAAAAGTGTATCACGGTTTCCACAAAAATATTAAATGGCACAACTTTGTTCAACATTGATAATAATAAGAAATGTTTCTTGAGCAGCAAATCAGCATTTTAGAATGACTTTTTAAGGATCATGTGACATTAAAGACTGGCTGCTGAAAATTCAGCTTTGCATCACAGAAATAAATGACATTTTACAAGTATATATTAAAACAGTATTGTACACTGAAAAAATTATGATTTACTTTGAAACAATTTTCACTCATGAATGGCTAAATTACACAAATAATTACAAAGAACACATTAAATGAAATTTGAAATTCTTAAAGTATTACTTCACAGTTAAAGGTCCACATTGCAGTTTCAGTGCAGCTTTAAAAGGCTCTATACAATCAGAGGAAAAAGGGTCTTATCTAGTGAAATGATCAGTCATTTTCTAAAAAAAATAGAAAAAGTATATACTTTCTAACCACAAATGCTCGACTTCACGCATTACGTAATCATGTTCGAAAGGTCACACGTGACATAGGCAGAAGCACCGTCCCGGTGTTTACAAAGTGAATGTCCAAGGAAAGTTAAATGCCCTTTACAAAAAAAAGATAAAACTATGTTGGTCAAAATGAGATATCCTACCTTTTTAAACTGAAGTACACAGACGAAGAACTAATCACACATGTCTTTTCCACCGTGATTACACCATGGGTTAAGTTGTAGACGTGCATCGCAGAGTTAATGCAAGATGAGCATTTGCGGTTAAGAGTATAGAATTTCTTTTCGACTGAAGAAAGAAAGACATGAACATCTCGGATGAAGTGAGGATGAGTAAATTATCAGGATTTTTTTATTCTGGAAGTGAGCTAATCCTTCAAAAAAATTCATACTTTTTTTGTAAAACAATTAATAATTTGTTTTATGAACATTTTAACTTTTACAGTATAGGGATAATTTACAATGTCTCAATTTTTTACTGAATTGTAAATATTATTCCCATAATCATTTGCTATAAATTAAAGTTGTTTAAAGTTAGTAAATTATGTAGCACTATAAAATATTGCACAATACCTTATCTTGGAAGAGCTTTTATTTAAGCCCAGGCCTTTGGAATGAATTATTGTAAGGACAACGGGCCAGACTCCATCAGCCAAAATCAGTGCACTGATGAGAGCATGAGAGCAAATCCCTGCAACTAGTTCTGACATCTAGTGGAAAACTTCCAAGCAGAAGCAGTTGGGAGAATCAACTCCTTATTAATACACACGGGTTTGAAATGATCTGTTCAGTGACAGACTGACATGACCAGAGCCCCTCAAAGGGCTTTCAAAATTCTGTGAACGTTACACACACACACACACACACACACACACACACACACACACACACACACACACACAGCTATTCTTATCATTAAGGGTTCATTCCATAGGCATAATGGTTTTTCTATTGTCCAAACTGTATTTTCAGTCCCCATACACTCTTAAAAATAAAGGTTCTTGATTAGCATCAATGGTTCTATGAAGAACCTTGAACATCCATGAAACCTTTCAAATGCAGAATATTTTTTTAATTTTTATAGTCGAAAAAGGTTCTTTAGATTTTTAAAATGTTCTTCAAAATGGTTCTTTTAGGAACGGTTCACTGAAAGGTTCTTTGGGGTACCAGAAATGGTTCTTCTATGGCATCGCTGCAAAAACACCCTTTATTTTTAAGAGTGTACCCTAACCCTACCCCTCACAAAGAACTACAGGTATTTGATTTATGAACCTGATTTATAAGCTTGTTTCCTCACTGAGACCTAAAAATGTCCACATAAGGTCAAAATTTACTGGTGTTACTACTTGTGGGGACATTTAGTCCTCATAATGGGAATACTAGTAAACACACACCTCATAGTTGGATGTATGTGTATATATTGTATGTAGTGGGTTGTAATACTTTTATTTTAAAGTAGATATATTTATACTTTAAGCAGATTTGACATACAATATTCTTAGATAAAGGGTGCAGAGAATGAATTTGAAATGGTTGACCGAGTTTCATTTGAGCCAAGATTGGGTAAATGGAATTAGTTGACTGCATAATTGAAAAGAGATAAACAAATGCGGCACAGGCTGGATTGGATAGCACAAGAGACCGGAGGATTTGCTGTGTAATTGGCCATTGCACCCTTTTAAGACACAACAATAATACAGAACAGACTCATCTGATATTAAATATTTATAGCATGGCTTGATTCTTGATTTGTTATAGATAATTCAAGAAACAGATCTGTAACATTTCATTCCGTTCATTCATTCATTCTAATTTAATTCAGTGTTTTTTCCCCATACAAATTACATTTCAGCATTACAGTTTAAGAGTTTTTAAACACCATCCTTACTACCTTTCTGGTTCTTGAATGTGTCAGTTGTGTTGCTGTCTATGCAGCTTCAGAACGCTCTCGGATTTCATCCAAAAAATCTTAATTTGTATTCGGAAGGTAAACCAAGGTCTTACGGGTTTGGAACGACATGAAGGTGGGCAATTAACAGCAGAATTTTCATTTTTTGGTGAACTATCCCTTCAACATATATGTTTTGTTTTGTAACTCCATTAAAACCATGATCATGGATCTCAGTAGACTTGGACTAAAATTGAATTTGTTCCTGAATTATAAATAACAAAGCCATTAATCTGTCACATTTACTTAAGTTTGATGAAAGCAACAATTTTATTCTGAATATTCTTTATGGCAAATATAAAATATCACTTCACACAGAAAGTCTCCGATTGTAAGCTTATAATGGCAGTGCATCTAGAGGGATGATAACATCTGCCATCTCTCCAACATATTCACATATTCATGTTTTTTTCTTTTATTCAAGAAGTGCTCCTTGTATTTTCTATTACGCCCCGTTCCTGTGGAAGACGTGCTACCGAGCTCAAGCTAATAACTGCTGCGATCTGTATCTCTCCTGAACAGATTTACTATTCATCATCTTCCAATATCTGCTCTGAGTAGTCGCTCGTTCTTACTAAAGTGAAATACTTATAGGGTAATCAAGCCCTATTCTGCATACTGAGTGATGTGACAGTTGCTAATTAGAATTAGCATGAATATGAAGGGCAATGCTAGTGTTGGTGGAGCTCTTGCTGAGATGAGGATTCATGACTATGAATATCTGAATTAAGATATATGTCTAAATGGCTTTATGTAAACTCTTTTGTTACTGTTATTGTAGCATTCCCACTATGTCATACAGATTTCCATATTATTAACAAAAAACAAAAAAAATCATATACATTTTTAATCAATTCTGTTTTGTACATTTTCTTTAATCAAAACGTTTGTCATCTCAGTCTCATAACAAAAACAAAGAGGTGATGATTGTGTTTGTATTTCATGTGGTACATTATATTCTTATATTCTTCAGTGTGTGGATCCATTTACATCAAAAGATCTGAGGGCAGCTCTACTTAGTGAACCATCTCTGATTCTATTCATGCTGGTTTCTTTTGAAGAAGGCAAGTACAAATGATTATTCACAATCAAGCACAGTACATTTAATGAAACTGAATTGCTACGAATCTCGACAAGGCATTTAGAACCTTTACATTCCGTCTGACCTTCATTTCATTTATACACTCCGGAAAATCTTGAACAAGTAGTATTTTTATGAATGCAAATGCACACATTTATGTGTTTCTAGAGATAGTGTGAAAACACTGTACAATTACTAAAGATTTTTTTTTGCATCCACCATGATTTAAAACAAGGGGTTTTAAACCTTTTAAGTCAAGGACCCCCATCCTAAAACATAATAGCATGTATTCATACTTTGACATATTTACACTGTATGAGAAAAATATTAAGTGTGTGAAATAACAGACAGTAGAATAATGAATAAAAATTAAATAACTGATTTTTATATTGTCACTGCACTAGAGCCAAAGCAAATTATGAAATATCTAGAAGATATTTACTTCACAAGTTCACAGTATTTTCTAAGCAGTACAATTAGACGCATAACCTGAAACGTTTATTTATATTCATTTTTATTTTATTTTGTAGTGCTTTTCACAATAATTTTCATATAGCAGCTTTATACATTAGCTAATTTTAACTTAATAGCTTCACGTTAAAAGCAATGGTAGCAAAGAGAAACTCTTTAGAAGATCCAAATATAAACTAGTATTTGAATATGTGAATTATAAGAAACATTTCTACTTAGAAATAAATATATATTTTCACACAACTTAATGCAAATTAGTTTTTACCTAAACTTGCTGTCAATATTAAAAAACAAACAAACTAGAAAGCAGAATAAAAATAAGAATATCAAATTCAGTATGTTTAAAATTGTGTTAAACATGTTTAATTAATATCTTAAGTTAACGTTGAAATTATTTTGTAAAAATAACTTTTTCATTAACATTTTCTGTTGAGAATTTTTGGGGCCCCCAGTCTGAAAACCCCTGATTTAAAATACACCTCTCCTACTTTTTAATGGCAAGTAAAGATCTGTCCACACCAAGCACAAATGTTCTGCAATAAAATTTGGTCTTGTTTTTGTATGTGATATGTCTGCTTAGACCAGGGGTGCTCAAACTTGGTCCTGGAGGGCCAGTGTCCTTAAGAGTTTAGCTCCAACCCCAAATAGCACACCTGAACCACCAAATCAAACTGTTACTAGGCACACTAGAAACTTCCCAGAAAGTGTGTTGAGACGAAGAAGTTGGAGGTAAACTCTGCAGGACATCGGCCCTCCAGGACCGAGTTTGGGCACCCCTGGCTTAGACCAATGAGTTAAAAAAAAAACAGCAGACAGGCAAATTCAGACACAGTGGATGGCACTTATCAAAAAATGTAAATACCTTGGTTTCTTCGGTACACAAAGCAGCCCTGCACAACTTTTAATTTCCAACACAGGAAGTCAAAGTACAAACTGCTGTTCAGATTTTTGTATTCACTATAGTGTTTATCAAACAACACCAAATACAAGAGTACAAAGACGAGAGTACAAGTTTAATATAATAGCATCATCTTTGGGCATGTGACCAACAGTGTGAATCTCATTGTCTCATTGGTTGGCTGTTTTTTTATTGTTCTTTTACTGTCTGCAGAAAAAGAGATTAGAACCGGGCTGCTCAACCCTGTTGCTGGAGATCTACCTTCCTGCAGAGTTCAGCCTCAACCCTGATCAAACACAACTGAACCAACTAATTAGAATCTGAAGGAGCACTTGATAATTATAGACAGGTGTGTTTGATCAGGATTGGAACTAATCTCTGCAGGAAGGTCGATCTCCAGGAGTAGGGTTGGGCACCCCTGCATTAGAACATCTCTGTTAAAAAAAAACCCAATTGTCTTGGTGTGAACAGACATTGAGCATTCATGTACAATCTGTGTCAGTGATGTCTACACAAATCAATGTTCTTTATTTACAGGAAGTCCCACTTTACATCAAACAACATTTATTCATGTACAATATATGTGACGATGCAATGTAACTGTGGATGGTTAGTTACGGATACAAACTGTTGCATCAAATAAGTACTTCAAGGTGAATGATCAATACCTAAAGGACTAGTTCACTTTCAGAATAAAAAATTCCTGATAAATTACTCACCCTGTGTCATCCAAGATGTTCATGTCTTTTTTTTCTTCAGTCGAAAAGAAGGTTTTTGAGGAAAACATTCCAGAATTTTTCTCCATATAGTGGACTTCAAAGGAGTTCAGCAGGTTGAAGGTACAAATTGCAGTTTCAATGCAACTTCAAAAGACTTCAAAGACTCATATTCCCAGCTGAGGAATATGGGTCTTATTTAGCAATTGGTCATTATCTAAATATAAAAATGTATATACTTTTTAACAAAATATGCTCATCTTGCACTAGCTAGATTTCATGCATTACATAATCATGTTGGAAAGGTCACGTGCTGTTAGTTCTTCATCTGTGTACTCTGGTTCAAAAAGGTATTTAGGGTGAAAAAATCCATCTCATTTTCTCCTCCAACTTCAAAAACGTCCAATTTTGTTGTTTTACCTTTTTACTTTCTTTGCATGTTCACATTGTAAACACTGGGCCAGTACTTCCACGTCATGCGTGATCTTTCCAACGTGACTACGCAATGCATGAAGTCGAGCTAGTGCAAAACAAGCATTTGTGGTTGAAGCAAGCTATTTTTTTCCGGTCGTTTCACTAGATAAGACCGTTATTCCTCAGCTGGAATCGTGTAGAGCCCTTTAAAGCTGCACTGAAACTGCAATTTGGACCTTCAAGCCGTTGGCTCCCATTGAAGTCCACTATATGGAGAAAAATCCTGAAATGTTTTCCTCAACAACCTTAATTTCTTTTTTAAGACATGAACATCTTGGATGACATGGGGGTGAGTAAATTCTTAGGAAATTTTTATTCTGGAATTGAACTAATCCTCTAATCTAAAGAGATTGTTTCTTCTATGGAACACAGATGTTTTTGGGTGTACAATCTCCCGGCGTCCTTTTAGATAATATGAAACTACAAGTTTGATAACTCAGGATTGCTTGTAGACTCGATCTTCTCTGAGAGGCTTTGGAGAGACACCATCTGGCTGTTGTTGGAACACCAATCAGATAGAGTCTCCACCGACACCTGGCTCACAGCACCTTGTCGCCGGACAGATTTCTGCTTTTTGAGAGAAAGCAAACTGGACAGTTTCAAAGAGCTGGAGGATCTAAGGACGGAGAGCATTCTCTGATGATACCTAGACCTGACTGCTCTGGCAGAGCGGTACAAATCACCCAAGAAACAATAGCAGATGGGATTGAGGCTGGAGTTAGTGAGGCCCAGCCACTGTGCAAAAGGACGAGTCTGCAGAACCCAGTGAGGCGGATGAACCTCACGGTCAATCAGGATGTCTGCAACATAAAGTGGGAGCCAGGAGATGGCGAATAAGAGAACCAAAGTGACCACCACCTTGGCGATCTTCTTGCGCATCTTCAGATGCGAAGCATGCATGGCTTGACTGTGTGGATCGAAGTCGGCAAAATGTTGAGAAGCCCTCCAGAGCTTCCTGCCCGTCAGAAAGCTGATGATGAGGTTGAAGGTCACGGGGATGCAGTAGAGAGCAACGAACAGGAGCACGTTGTAGACCTGCTTGAGTCTCGCCTGCGGCCAAAGCTCTCTGCAGATTGGCACGGCGATGTCGATTAAGTGGATCACGTCCAGCTTTATCATGAAAAGCAAAGGTGCACAAATAGCCGAGGACAGGATCCAAACGCACACGATGGTAATGTAGATCTTCTTCTGGGTGAAGTACGAGAGGGAATTCAGTGGGCTGTGAACGCTGTAGTATCGGTTGACGCTGATGACGGTCAGGCTGAGGACGCTTGCTGACACCGACACGGCCTGGATGAAAGGAACAGCCCGGCACAGGAGGTCTCCGTATATCCATGCGGTGTAAATGGTGTGGCCGAGCGTGATAGGCATGCAGATGCAAACCACCATCAGATCACACACCGCCAGGTTGATGAGTAAACTCCGGGTAGCACTGATGCTCTGCATCCTCTTATTCTTCTGGCAGGCGAGCATTCGAATAGCCATGAGATTTCCAATGAAGCCCACCACAAATGATAATGAATACATAACAGTGAGAGCGATAGTGGTGGGCTCCTTGATTGTCAGCAGCAGCAGTCTCTCCAGCTCTCCACTCTGGTGGAGAAAAACATCATTGGCAAAGTCCTCACCACCTTGGAAAGTGGCATTCAAGGACAGCAAAGCATTAGAGAGCAGAAGCTCTTTTTTCAGCAAGCCTGCAGTGAAATTCATATTCCTGGTTCACGTTTTGATATGCAGTAGTCGGAATCCAAAGGCTGCTTTAGACATCCACAAGTCGATAACTAACACTTAAGGCATCTTCATCATCAGTCAAAACGAGTAAGGTAATGAAATCCATCATTTAGCCAACCGCCCTCTACGGAAACATGACACACATTAGAAGGGAAATTAAATTACAACATAACATGAAATCCAAGTAATTGCACTGACTAAACTGTAAGCCTTAAAATGCAGTGCCTGATTAGTGATATCACAAATAACTTTCTCTTTCTAATTTGATTACATTTTCATTTTTCTCCACATTTGTCATGCTAGATCAAATTGTGAATTATGCTAACCACAATAACTCTGCTGCTTAAGCAGAATATATTGTGGGATATTGTTGATGGTCCTTAAGGGCTCCATTTTGCTAAATTATTCTCATTTCAGACAGTCCTAAACTACGTATTTGAAACAATAAGCAAAAAACACTTGAGAAAACTTTTGTGTTATTGGACTTGGGAAATAATTAAAATGAACTCTCAGCACAGGTTAGTACTGATAACTCTGCATTTTAATATTGCATGCTCATTTTTCTTGAAAATCAAGCAAGATTATACTGTGCCTACGCAAACTCTCAGGAATGGAGGATCTGACGCCAAACTAAATCTGCTATCGAGCTGCTTAAACAAAATAAACTGCGTTTAATACAAATTGCTTGCAATTTTTGTATCTGTAAGTTAAGTCACTTTCTCCTTATTTTCTTCTGTCGTGCATTAGAGTAATTATTTAACGTGCAATATAGCCTAAACTGCACCAAAATAACGCAAAATAGAAAGTAATTTGAGAAATATTAATACATACCGACGATATGTGTGGAGTAGCAGGTGCGCGTCCGTATCATGTGCAGTCAGAGGACGGACTGGGTTCAATGTGCCTCTCCTTCATCTCCAGCTGACAGGAAGAAATGAGCGTCTGCGAATGCGGCTCACACGACTCTCTGCTGGCGGAGCTGCTGCGTGTCTCTGATGTGATAGGAGCAGTTTTTCTCATTCACCTCATCGCTCCGCACACACCGAGGTGTAGTGGCTGTATAATTAAAGCGGCACTCACCAATGTTTTGCTAATTAAAAAAGTTGTACACATAACTAAAGGAACAGCCCTTTTGACAGGCTTTTGCACATTCGCATGACATGAAAACTCTACAAATGACATTTTTGTAGTCAACAAATCTGTTTTATTCTACGTGGAACGGGTCGCCACCTCATGGGTTGCGCCATGAGATCACATGACCAGCTGCGTCGTTCAATTTAATGATAATAAAAATGAATATGTTCGCATTAGAACAAAAAGTACATAAAACACACAAAAGGTTCCTAAAAACAAACAAAAAACAAGCACACCAAACAGTTTGATCAATGGAGCTTGAGTCAATAGCGTAGACCAGAGTAATGGTATTGATCAGCACGTGTGCCATTCGCTGTCCAAACTTAATGAGTATAAGTGTAAAAAATGTCTACACAAGCAAACCCTGCTTTGAAGACATAAAACTGCTCTTAAGTCACAAAACGCTGCACCTTCAAGCGCAGGGGGCAAATGCAGTCACAAATACAGCCACAGGAGACACTGCTTTTTTATTTAATGTTTCGCAGGGTAGGTTTATAGGCATAGCTTGAAATCTTGGCCGCATGAATGCTGTTGAAGAGAGTTGTTATATTTTGTCACATTGTGTGGGGTAAGGGGAACCTGCCATTAAACAGTCTATTTTCATGTATTAATGGCTTTACAGACTATATATAATATTATATGATGTGATGCCCTTATGATGTAATGTACTTTGGTAAAGCACTTAGTTCGAGCTATATTTAGCCTGTCACTGTTAGGCTACAGATCAGCACTCTCACCAGTCTTTGACGTCATGTGCAGTCTCTGCCAAAAAATGAGCATGGTGCATTATCATCATATTGATTAAAGTAAGATTTAGACCACTTATCACAGTAAGATGTTTTTCCCTTTGCTTTTATTTAGTGAGGATGCATTCAACTGATCAAAAACAAATGTAAACACTTTTATAAAGTTACAACAGATTTCTATTTTAATTTCTACTCATCAAATACTCCTGGAAAAATATCAACATACATTTCAACATATTTCATTGTCGATAATAATAAGAAATGTTTAGTGAGCAGCAAATCAGAATTATTTCTGAAGAATCATGTAACTCTGAAGACTGGAGTAATAATGCTGAAAATTTAGTTGTAACATTACAGGAATAAATTACTTTTTAAAATACATTCAAATATAAAAGTTATTTGCATTAAAATGATACCCTGTTGAGCATAAATTACTGCTTTTCTGACCCCAGAAAATGTACCCGCCCCAAATTTTGAGTGGTAAAGTATTAAATATATATATATATATGGAATCCAAAATTTATGGGTAATTGACATATAGGGATTTTCGACAGGTCAATTTTAAAATACAGAAAATAATGAACAGAGCAATTCCAACAGGGTCCTCACACTGCAGTGCTCAAGCCCTAATAATATCTATTGTAAATGTTCAAACATTAGGAATGTTGTGTACACACAAACTCATTAAAAATTTTAAATTAAGTGATTTTAGTGTTTTTTCAAGGCCACAGACTTAAAAAATGTAATGTGGTGCGACTATGTTTTATACTAAAATTAATTCATTTTCTTAACATACTTAACATTTTTAAGATGTTCTCAGTAATTAAAGTGATTATAAGCAAAGTATTTGCATGTATTTTGAGTTTTTGTAAATAATAATCTCATATTTTGTTTTATAGTTTTATAAAACAATGTAAATGTAGTTAGTAGATTTATTTTTCCTGGAAGTTGCATAAAACTGATAAAAATGTATTAAAAATACAATGCACTTAAGCATACTGTAGCAGTGATTCATATTTCAACCACAGAAATGTGATATTTTATTTTTTCATTAAATACAGTTATTCCTATTATTGGTCGCACCACATGATGTTTCATAAAATGGAAATCATTGGACAAAGTTTGTATATTATGATGGAAATATGAATACAAATGCTTTGCAATTTCATACAGGATTACAAAACATTTTGGAAATCATGCCAAACAGTGCAGAAAATTAATCTGAATAAATTTAGGGTAATTTCAGATCTTTCCAAAACAACAGTTGAATAACTTTGAATAACAGAAAAATTACTAATAAGTAATCTTTTTTGAAAAGTTAAAGTGGGTCCATACATGAGAGAGGTACCTCATATATACGTATATAGCATCTTTTTACGCATTTAAACTAATTTTTAACTGAAAAATTTAGGCATATATATATATGTGTGTGTGTGTGTGTGTTAGAGAGAGAAAATATGGTTAAAGGTAATTTGTAATTTGTACAGTTTACTTATTTTACAGTATACAATATACGTATTTTTATTCATTATGGGTTTTTTATTGAAAAATTGGTTTATGTGCTAAGCGTTTTATGTTTGACTAATTGTCATATGTGTGCTTGGTATAATTTGAAATTTTACAACAAGACTATTGATGTTTTATTGTTTTTCAATTCAATGTATGTTCACATCATATGTAATAATGAAGTATATTTATTTGTATGAGCATATTTTTTTAGTATTTTTTCCTCAGGGTTTTATCATAAGCAGACCCAGATGGAATCTATTTTTGACAGTGATTTTGTGAAAACAGAAATTCACCCAGGAATCTTTTCAAACCTCCCATTTATTCACAAATTCATATGAATATGGAGTTCAGGTAAGGCATGTCAGTACCAATAATCACACCTTTACAGAGGATAATTAATCCAAGAGGATAATTATGAGTATTGAAAGGTGTGTAAACAGAAATGGAAAAAACAATAACCCACCATAAATAAGCACAAGGCTCACTCCAAATGAATCATCTATTTGGCCTTACTGCCCACCACTTAGTAAAAATGTTTTTTGCTGATCTCTAAAGAGGAGATATTGACGTCATTCACGACTTGTACTTTCGTGATGGTCTTCAGGTCGTCCACGCGGTGTTTATACTGCATCACCTTGCTTTCGTCAATGTAAACATGGAAGTTATCATTGTCAGAGTAAATTTCAATCTGTTGAGAGACAAGGAGTTGATGCTGACTGAATCATCCTCACTCATAATCAAACATAATTTCTGCTGCTCGTGATACTTTGTCGATAAAAATGTGCTCATGATGCTTTATCACCTGGAAAGGCTCTTCTATCCCGAGGGGGAAGCTGCTGCACCTCTCCTCCTGCCCCCAGTGGTTGGCCATGTAGGAGTTGCAGATGATATCTGACTCGGTGAAGCGTGGGTTGAAATGGAAGGCTATTCTGTCATCGCGGTCACAGAGGAAATTGATCTCAAACCTAGAGGACAGAGAAAGACACATACGCCATAATGAACAAATCATTTTGGTCAATACTGAACCTGAGACGGCTGCTTGAAGGGCTATCATTGCGCTAAGATGAGGCACTCGCGTTGAGCGTTTCTCCATCACTCCTACAAGTGAATGCTAAACGAGAAATGATGGGAGAAAATCATGTTTGACCCAAATTATATTTTAGCTCGTATCTGTCTCTATAAGGGAATAATAAATGAACCGCATCTAAGTAGATCCCAGGAGAAATCACTTACATTTGGTGTTATGAATAAAATAGCATATAAATTAATTGTCGCATACGCGCTTGTCGCCTATGATTGTCACATTATTATTGTCATGTACTACGCCATGGAGTTGTTTTCAGTGTAGTTATTCCTTATAAACAACCTGATGAATGAGTAATTCATCAGTTGAGTTATTCATACTCAGAGATTCAAGATGTTTTTGTTTCAAAGAAAAAAGACGATTGGTACTACACAACTCAAAAACACTGAAGATACATAAAGCAGGTATATTAAACCACATGTTCAAACAAGCAGATGACCTTATTGCATTTCTTTGGCTATGGTTTTTCTCTTGCATGACTCATTGGCTGTTCTCATGGTCCATTCTGAAAAGTGATAACAAAAGCAAATTTCATCTGTAACATTCCATTAGCACAAAAAAAGCTGAGGACTGTGGGTTCGTATCCCATCTGGCTGTTAGAAAGTCAGATTTGTAACCCAAAGGTTGCGTGTTTGTAAGTGGGGGGAGTGAATGCACAGCGCTCTCCTCCATCTTCAAAACCACGACTGAGATGAGACCCTTGAGCAAGGCACCAAACTCCCAACTGCAACCTGGTGCCGCAGAAAAAAATGGCTGCCTACTGCTACAAATGTGTGTTCATGGTATGTGTTTGTTTACTACTCATTACTGTTGGTATGCACTTGGATGGGTGAAAAGCCAACCATGAATTCCGAGTACGGGACACCACACATCACCTCCTTTCCTTCCCTTTCCTTTTTAGCAATAAGCTTTACACCCAGCTAATAAATAGGTTAGAACGTTTTCCTAATATTAAGAAAACGTTATTTCTAAATAATTACAAAACATTTTTTGTTTCTTGGTTATGTGAACACTAAGGACAACATTAAAGAGAGTGCTCAGTTTTATTATAGTGCAGATGTTTTGGGAAAGTACTGAATGGTCTTTAACTGTCCTGCAGTGTTGAAAATTAACCATGGTTTTACTACAAATGAAACTGCCGGTTTTCTCCCAATAAGTTAATATTATAGCCTATAATGCTGCCAATAAAAATGTGAAAAGAAAGACGCTTTTAATAAATATTACTAGTGTGCGTGAATAAATCCAGCCTCCCCTGTGACAGAAAGTTTCACTTTCCATGATCTGTGAAAGACAGAGGAGCTTCTTGGTGGCTTCTGCCAGCCAACATAAACAACTTGTCCTAACCAGAGGCGATGCAACAAGATTCCAGTGACAAGCAATCTGGCTGTCCACACCAGAACCGCGACACTCAAATATCACAGCCATTCAGAAACGATAAGCGCACAGCACTTTCAATGGAATGAACACGTTTATGATCTAATTCATAAATGCCAAACCTTTTAAACATTGTTAAAACGACATACTGAGTGGCTTTGTCATGGAAGACACTTGTTGGTTCGCATGGAGTTTGCAGTTTTCGTTTGCTTTAATTTATTGTCAAGATCTGAGTTAAACTATCTGTTGGCTATAAATGTCACGCAGTGTGATATTCAGACTCACATTAGACACTTTTAGGTACATAATCAGTACCTGAGATTGTAACAGTCATAGTTTGTATGTTGTTGTTCCAGCAGCGACATTACAGAAACCGTTTCTGAAACTGAAGCCCCGTTCACACTAGCAGAGCACACTAGCAGCCAGAGGCTGGCGACGAGGTTGCTAGTGGGCGTTCTCACTACTGGTTGCCTTGACAGCGAATCAGGTTTCTTGCCGCTAAATTCAAACATTTTGGAGGCAAAAGACTAAATATAATATAAATATAAATTAAATCTGTACATACAAACAAAAACGAATAAGAAGCAGAGCCTACTTTTTTCACTGAGTGAAAAAAGTTGAGGGATTCTGAACTTTGTCGCGTCGCTGGACACGCCCCATCCGGTCGCCAACGGTCGCTGTAGCTCGATGTCGTGCTTGTTGCCAGAAATCGCCAGCTCTCCATTGAAATGAATGGGATCGCGTCGCTTTGTCGCTGCGTGTCGCTGCGTGTCGCTTGTACTGTGAACGGGGCTTAAGCACGCTACATTGAGCTACAGCGACCGTTGGCGACCGGATGGGGCGTGTCCAGCGACGCGACAAAGTTCAGAATCCCTCAACTTTATGCAAATGAAGAGCGACTTTCGGGAGCGACAGCCAATAGGAAAGAAGACGGTAGAGCTCATGTGATCGTTCTCCTCTCAGCCTTAGATAAACATACTCAATGAAAAAAGTAGGCTCTGCTTCTCATTCGTTTTTGTTTGTATGTACAGATTTAATTTATATTTATATTATATTTAGTCTTTTGCCTCCAAAATGTTTGAATTTAGCAGCAAGAATCTGATTCGCTGTCAAGGCAACCAGTAGTGAGAACGCCCACTAGCAACCTCGTCGGCAGCGTCTGGCGACATGCAGACAGAAGTCGCTGCTAGTGTGAACGGGGCTTCAAGCGTGTTGCCGCTGTCGCGTCTGGTTAGGACAAAAAGTACAGTTAACATACAAAGATACCTTTTATCGCGGGTCGAGGTGTCGAGTGTGCAGTGTGTGAAAGAAATAAACATACACAAACACACGATTCGACTATAAGTCGACTGTAGACCTTTTTCCTGAGTAAACGATGAGCGCTGCCATTACGAATTCTAACTTCCGATTGGATGCTCTTCTGTTCCGGTCTCCATGGGAACCCATTCAAATAGCACCCATCTGTTTTTAATGTAGCTTCGTGTCATCTACATACTCATTAACACTTTGAGGAGTGAGGCACAGACAAATGACAGTCATTGTGACATTGCAAAGTGATGGCGCTGTGGAGCCATGTGCTTTTTAAAAACATTTTAATAGGTTTAACATTAGATTATCAGATCGGAATACATGCTAATTTGACTAGAAACACTGGAGACTGGAAATGCAAAGCATCCTTCCGGTTAAGAGTGTGACTTCTGCGTTCAGGATAAACGTCTATAGGCAAGACTTGACGAATCTTACACTGTGTCCCAACTGCACATGACACGACACAGCGACACACAATAAAAGGTATCCATGTTAATCAGAGTTTTTGTCCTAACTAGCCGTGATGGTGATGCAAAAATGTCTATTTCAGAAACGGTTACTATTTCTGTGATGTCGCGGCTGGAACAACAACATACAAACTATGACAATTATACGCTCAGGTACTGATGATGTGCTTTATTCAATGTTAAAAATGTCTAATGTACATTTGAATGTCATATTGCGTGACATTTATAGCCATGTTGAAACCAATAATAGATCATCTTGAAAATAAATGTAAGCAAACTCAGTGTGAACCAGCAATTGATGGGATCAGTCACTCAGTATGTAGTTTTATTAAAATTAAAAAAGTTTTAATATTGATGAATTAGATTAAATCTTGTCCATTTCGTTAGGACTGCAGTGCGCTTCTGAATGGGTGTGATGTTTCCGTGATTGTGTCACGTCGCGCTGTCGCATTGCGTCTGGTGTGGACAGCCAAATTGCTTGTTGTGTTGCATTGCGTGCAGTTAGGACACTGTGTGATTCGACTACCCCTACTAAGTAATAATGTCTAGACATGGGGTTCTCAACTCTGGCCCTCGAGGTCCACTTTCCAACTGACTACTTTCCACAAACACAACTGAACAAGCTAATCAAGTCTTTAGGATTGCTAGAAAGTTACAGGCAGGTGAGTTTGATCAAGGCTGGAGCTAAACTCGGCAGAAAAGTGGACATTGAAGGCCAGAGTTGAGAACCACCTTTCTTGACAAACATTTAATTAAAATATTTCAGAAAAACTTTCCATAAATAATGTATGAATGATTTGCGCTAACATTAGTTATTAAAACCAGATCACTCTGAACAAACATTTTATTACGAGTGTTTATTGTTTAACTTTGATAGAAGCTTGCCAGAACATTGCTGAAGCTCTGAGAACATTCCCTGTTCCCTGTGAAGGGATTGAGGACTTACTTGCTGGGTTCTGCTGGGGTCTCTCCTTTCAGGATGACACTCCATCCTGGACATAGACCATCAGGACACGATGCCTCAAACTGACACATAGCAAAACAAAAAGCAAAATCACTTTCACTGAATAATACAGAGGGTTTTTAGGGTTTTTCAAAAGGCTGTTGTTTATGACAATACTGATAACTAGAGGCTAATACAATTCCAACATATGCTGTGTAGTACTTACTCGCTTCTAGCAATTGAAGAAATTAAATCAGCATTATTTTTACAAAACTGACAATAAATTTTTAATCAAAAGCCTTTTTATAAAGCTTATAAATCAAGTATATAAACATCACATTTTGATAATATCATAAATATTTGAGCCTTCTTCATTGACTTGGCTGTTGGCAGATTCTGGAACTGACACAAGTGGAAGCCGATGCTGTCCAGATGACTAAATATCAGCAGATATATAAGCCTAGAATTGATCTATCACTAATGTAGAGTATTTACGGTTCAGGTGACCCAGGGTGCTTAGCAGCTATAACTGTCCAATTACCAAAGGCTTCCATTCGAAAATCTCATCTCCGACTTCATCACGAATTAATAGACCTTTGTTTTACTGCATGCCTATCACCGTTTAAGAAAGAAATGAAGACTTTAAAGCAATATTCCATAGCCTGAAGCTATCTATGACATAACCTAGAAAGCAGCAGTTTTCAAGCAGATAGCTTGCAAAGATTGTGAGGCCCATCCGTCACTGCTGAATGAAATCCCATCAGCTTTGCAGTGCTGGGCATAAAAATCTATTGCCTAATGAAGTCAGCAAAATCCCAGTTTGCAAAATGCAAAATATGAAGGCATAGCATAAATAAAAACAAATTAGTAAACAAAAAAAATGCTGTTTTAAAGACTCTGAAATCTTAACCCTTGTTCATTAAAATGCTAATGAAAGCAGATATCTCACAAACACATGAAGTTAGGCTAGCTGGGAGAAATCGCAGACATAGAAATGTAAACTCAGCGATGACTGGAAAAACAGTAGAGGATAACATTCTCGCCTGCATCCGCATTATCAGTTCAGCTCCATTGGTCAGCACCTGTTTTATCTGAGACTTTCATGTGTTTTTACGCTGTGCCGCATGCTCTGTTATCTGGATTATGAGCCACTTTCATTGAGCTTGGTGCCACAGGGCGACGACTGTTTGGGTAGCCGCAGGGAATTGCAAAACTCGTCACGCTTACTGTGCTCATCAACGCTGAGCGTCAGACTCCAGTAACTTCTTGCAGAGATATGCGTGAGATTTCATGCAGCATATATGAAGATATATTGCAAGCAGCAACCAGTGAAATTTTCGCTTGAAAAGTACAAGATTTGGAGCTGTGGCAAAAATCATTGGCTGTTTAAAAGCCTCTCGATGACATTGGAAAGGAAATGATTTCTGGTGTTTTACAGGTAGTGATGGAGTGTTCTTTAGATCGAAACTGAGCCTGTTTTAATGTCCCCATTACTAAGTGCAGCCGCATGGAAATTAATTAAAGAATCATTAGTTTAGCTTGCAGAGAGAGAGAGAGAGAGTGAATGATGAGCTATGCAGAAGAGTTAAGAGTCGTGCTACCGTCTTACAGGAGAAGAAGGTGTGCATTTTAAATAAAAAATGTATCATCTAAACCTACCTCTGGTTTAAATTTTTTTAATTAAGGACCTCTGTCAAGCCAAAAACTGCTTTAATCACATTGGCAACTTTCCATTTAAGTGCTTGAAGCACATTTTAGCATCACTAAATCTTGAAATACTTATCTTTATTCAACACAGTAATCAAACTTGACCTAATTCTGTTCACAGGTTAGCAGACGGTGTTTTTCTTACCCGTAATGTCATCTCGTCGGTCATCTATTGATCAGCTTCCAGTTGGATGTGTTTTGGCAGTGAGGGGTCATTTAAAGAGAGGGAGACACCACGTGAGGGTGAGCTTAGCAGGATCAAGGCTGCAAAATGGGCTTTTGTGTGTGTTTATGCATTGAAAAAAAATGTAGCATAGAAATGCAATACAATAGCTTTGCCTTAGGCCACATGGGAGGCTTGTGACAGACAACCAGGAATAACATTAGGTTAGAATCACAGGCAAAGGAATCCAGGTACTTCACCAGTTGCATAAACATGATTGCAAGATATAATAAAAACCGTAAATGGGAATAACAATGTTTAATGATCCATCGTTCATTATGAAACACGAAACATCACTACTGAAATGAATCATGGGATTTGTTTTTCAGCCAGTGGAGTGTATACATTATCTGGGGGAAGATAATGTATTTTTGATGACCGTATTTTAGCTGGCCGAGTTCCTGTAGGAGCTGGCGGAGAGGAATTGTTGACATCAGCAAAGGGCAAGAGGTGCCATGTGACATTTTTCAATGTTTTTTTCTGTAGCGGTGAACGATTGGGTGCTGATCCTGGGGATTAAACAACTATCCGTGTGGGTGTCTGTATGGGCTTTATAGCCTATCAAATCTGCCAGCCCTCAGGAATTTCCTGTCTGTGTTTAGTCACAATGGCTTGCTAAACTCATCAGGGCTGAATGTATGTCCCTGCTTACAACTGCAAAATACTCTGAATTTCTATACTTCCTAGGCCTTAACACTTAAAGTTTATGAATAAAATATCATGGTCTTGTACACAATATGACTCAAACTTTGCACTACATTAAGGCAAGTAACAAAATCAAATCAGACAGCTCTTCTAAGCAGACTCTTATTATTACGGCCTTTGGAGATAGGATGTCCAAAATTAGCCACTTTACTTTCTGCCAGTGATCGTATATAGTTTGTATAGTTCAGTGAGTATGTGTGTGTGTTTATACACATGGCTCCTGGCTCTGGTTTCTCATCAGTTTACCAGGCGGTTACAAGGCCAGGGGCCCCACCCTAAATGCTCTCCTCCACCCCTGAGATAGTGGGAAAGGACACAGCAGCATTCTGATCGCAGTGCGCTGTCATCTTCATGCATGCCAGGGGCTCCATCCTGCTAGATTACATCTCATATGGGGCTGTGAGGTGCCTCTCGGGTACCGCAAGCCCAGACACACAGTGACAACAAATGGCTTGGAACTGGGTGGGAGTCTAAACAGAATGCTAATATGAGCTATCAAACACAACACACAAACAAAGCATTGTGACACATCGTGTCGCTTCTAATGTCGGTGCTGCAGTGAAATCAAACACTCTCTGATGAAGACTGCTTCAGGCTTGTAGGAATCTGGAAATTAAGCTTCTGAGTCTTGTGAGAAAATCTGTTCATATGTACATAGTATGCTAGATAGTACGCTAGATAGATAGATAGATAGATAGACAGATAAATGGACATACAAATAGATAGATAGATTGATAGACAGACAGACAGACAGACAGACAGACAGATAAATGGACAGACAGACAGATATAGTCAGATAGATAGATAGACAGACAGACAGACAGACAGACAGACAAAGAGATAGATAGATAGATAGATAGATAGATAGATAGATAGATAGATAGACAGAAAGACTGACCGGCCAACTGACCGACAGAAAGACAGACAGAGAGAAAGACAGATAGGTAGACAGAAAGACAGACAGACCGGCTGACCGACAGACAGATAGGTAGAAAGACAGACATCAGGTAGACAGACAGATCGATAGATCGGACAGAAAGGCAGACTGACTGACAAACAGATAGGTAGAGAGAGACAAAGACAGACAGACCGACAGACAGACAGATAGAAAGGCACGGTAGACAGAGAGACAGAAAAGAAGAGGAGACAGACAGACCAACCAACAGACAGACAGACAGACAGAAAGGACAGACAGCTGGACAGACAGACAGCAGACAGACAGAAAGACAAAAGGACAGAAAGACAGACAGACCCCCAACTGACAGACAGAAAACGGCAGACAGAGAGAAAGACAGACAGACAGAATACAGACAGAGACATATAGGTAGATAGAGAGACAGACAGACTGGCCACCAACAAACAGACAGACAGACTGACAGACAGATAGGTAGACAGACAGAAAGACAGATGACAGGTAGACAGACAGATAAATAGATTGGCAGACAGACAGAGAGACAGAAAGATAGACAGAGACAGACACAGACAGACAGAAAGACAGACAGACAGACAGACAGACAGACAGATAGGTAGATAGATAGATAGATAGATAGATAGATAGAAAAGTCTAGTTATAAAAGACAGTTGAAGATGTTACATAAAGTGCATACACATGCATGAATGCGCTGGGCCAGCGAGTGTGAAATGAATTGTCCAGTGGGGTAATATGATAGAGGTTGAGGGGAAGGTTGTACTGTCAAATGCAGCAGGAAATAAAAAATCCACTGTATCTCTTTTTAGAACAGCATTATTAATATATATATATATATATATATGGTTTAATTTGGTAAATGTACCACTTGTTTCATGACCTCTGTATGTCCTCATTGGTTGCATGTGCTCATACTGTAAACTTTCTCATTACGGAAAATCACTCGTGGACGCATCAGCATGGGCTGAAATTTCGTTCTCCATTTATTACCATACATACATTTTTATTGAGAATCTAAGCCACAGGGGGAAATCTGTAGAGGAGAGGAACGTTTGAGTTCCTCCAACATCACACATATGCTGTATCTCTCTCCTGGCAACCTTCATATGTTCAGATGTTGTTCGGCATCATTATATGGTGTAATCACAATATTATACATTTCATCAGTGCAGTGTTGTGCAAAGCGAAGCTGTTACTGACCTTCATGTTCTGTTTTCTTTATTGCTTGTCCCAATCTTACGAAAAATGATTACAAACCTGATAACAGCTAAATCTGTTTGGGGTCTCAGAGACCTTAAATGTAAACCATGAACAAAACAAGCAATATTATTATATAGCACTTGAAATGTGACAGTAAGACATATAATAACGTCTTCACTAATACCTTGTGATTAAGTCAAAGGAATATATTAAATATTAATTGAATTTAAAGGTCAAATATAGGTAAATGAAATACTATTATTAGTAGTACTATTAGTTATACTATTACTATTATTATTATTATTATTATTAAGGCCCTGAACAAAAATGCTAAGCTAATTTTAGCAGTAGCCCCGCATGAATATACGTCAATCCTAAAAAAAGCATTACGGTTAAGCCGGTACACAGTTGGCCATTAGAGGGCGACAAATATGTACTTATATTCATAATGACTACATGAAAGGCCCATTCTATGAAAGGGAAACCCTGTTGCTAATGGTGTCAAACCAAAATAGAAGGAGGGAGGTCTGCAGTTGGTGTTGAATATAAAAAAGTGGCCTTTTTATTATCAGCTCCTCTGTCCTATTTTTTCTCCATTGACCTTTAAAAGATGCACTTCATCTAATGTTACTGTTTAGCTCGGCAGCCGAATACATTCTAGTTTTTCACTTTAATAGGCTCTAATCCACACAAGATGGAGTTTAACATCACCAAACATCAGGGCCTGGGAGAAAACTGTGAATTGCGTCATCGGGCTACCGATACTCCCGCTGTACAAAAAACAAGCTACCCCTGTCTTCGCTGAAGCGATATTATGTTCCATAAATAAAAGTGAAATCTAAAAGAGGCCCAACTAAATCCGTCTTCCTCTTGTAAACAATCACGCTATACGTTATACCAGTATATGTCACAGATCAGTTTTACCCCTTCACAAAACACCCCATAAAATGCTTCTTTGAGAAACACAGCAAGACTTATGAGCTCAAGTGTGTTCCCAAATGATTCTCAAGGCCTGACTTCTTCAAACCCCAGTTTGTTGTTTACATCTCAGTCCTGTCTCTGAGTTTAAAGCTCTCATTCCCAAGAGAGTCTAGACAAAAAGGCCAAACATGCGTCGACCATGTCTCCATTTTTAAAAGGCCTCCATTCTCTACTGCGTCATTGTGCTGTGTCTTTGTTTGCTCTGTCAAGTGTGCATAATAATGAGAAGAGGATGAAGTTTCAGCCTTGTATGCAAGGCCCCCGCTGATCTCAGCATCTCCATTTACATAATGATGCAGTGAGATTCAGCTCTCTCAGAGGCCTGTGAATATGTGCCATATGGTGCAGATGGGACCAGACTATGGCATGACAGGGAGGGCAGCCTGATGGAGCTCTGACAGGCTTTTTCCCACCCTGTGTCTGACAGAGGTCACACAACAGGCTGCTCTTGTGTGCTTTTCTTTGTGACAGTCAAAGCATCATGAATCATCTCACCTGTGTTGGAATGAGCCATATGAATGATAACATATTATGATTTACAATAGATTTTGTAAAATATATGTAAAAATGTATAAAAATATATGAAATATAAATATGTAACAAAACCATTGTATATATATATCATTGAGCTTCACTGTTTACAACATATATTTAAAATATATTTTTGCTAGATTTTTTCTTTCTTATGGGACATTTCAGCAGGTCTCATCCTGCACTTTTTTCCCGATAGACTTTTTTTTTTGATTTTCTTCCCCAAGCCATAATCAACAGCATATGAGGCTGTTTATAAATATAATCTTCCCTGAAGCAACATTATGCTTCAAATTCTGATTTAAAACACATCTTCATGTGGATCTGTTTTTCACAAAAAGCCCAGATTCACACAAGTATGCGCTCACACGGATATACATGTACAACAGATGGACAGATGCATCACTACAATAGGGTAACTAAGTCCAGATGGGAGCTATATTAGCTCTACTAGCCCCAGCTGCTGTCTGAACATGACTATGCAAAATCCGTCAGCTGCCCTACCCTAACAGACAGCGGCCTGTTCATAGCCATGGCAACAGCTCGCCTGCCTCTGCCGGTACCCTCAAAAGCAGGATCACATGTGCCTACAGAGCAAAGGGGCGAAATGCATGCATCGAGCGTTCTGATTGGCCAGTTGGCTGACGGGCCTCCTGCTTCTCTGCTCGGTCTGTGTCTCACTATGGGGTTCTTTGAAGATGACAGTCCTCTAACCTCTCATAACATGCAGGGAGAAAGCGCAACCAGAGTTAAATTTTATTGCTTAGAGGTTGCTCTTTTATAGCTCATAGACTTAACTGAGTTCTTCAGATATGTTTGTCTCAGATGGTTCTCCTAAGAATTAGTTGGAGAAATAAAAATAGATGCAAGTGAGACCAAATTACAGACCGTTAAATTTAATAGCTTAAATGATTTGGTTTTAGAAAAAACTGAGTAAATTGAGTGAATAAATGGCTAATGCAAATTCAGACACTGTGTGTGGCAGAAATGCCACACATGCCATCTTTTCGCAAGATTTTGGTGGGAATTCAATCAGTGCTATGCGCTAAGTGCTTGTATTCTGGATAGCCATTGAGTGTACATTGGTTCTACACTGGTTATTGTGGTGCATTATGAGAATGAATGAGTGCACTCGTAATTGTCCACTGTGGGTTTGGACGTCACTGCAAATGGCTGTGCCCTCAAACAGTGCATTATATAAGTGTATAGAAGGCAAAGTTGGATACAGCTAATGTTGTTTTAGGTTGGTTTGCCAACTGCAATTGAGACAGAATACACAGTGTTCAACAAGAGCAAGGCAAGACGAGCATTTGAGAATAAAAAGTATTTAAATTGTAATTTTTTAATGAAAATAACAGATCGTTTCACTAGATAAGACCCTTCCCCGGCTGCGATCATTTACAGCCGCATTTGGGATCATTTGAAGCCGCATTTAAAATGCATTTTGGAAGTTCAAACTCGGGGCACCATATCAGTCCATTATATGGAGAAAAATGCTGAAATGTTTTCCTCCAAAAACATAATTTCTTTACGACTGAAGAAAGAAAGACATGAACATCTTGGCTAACAAGGAGGTGAGTACATTATCTGTAAATCTTTGTTTCGAAAGTGGACTTCTCCTTTAAGCATTATTGCAAGTCACTGTCAGTGTACTAAATTCACACAATCAGTTATATGATAAATGTCTCCTTTTGCGCTCCACAGAAGGAAAAAAAATCATACAGGTTTGGAACAACAAGAGAGTGAGCCGCTTTTTAAACAACAGTCTTCATTCAATCTCAGTGCTGTCTTGGGGAAATTATTGATATATTAGAGATGTGTCTTTTGTATTGACTAAGACATCAGGAGGGCCTAGTAAAAGGGCAGCGTGCCGCTCAGCTACTGTTTATGTAGAAACCGCCCCAGACCCTCACCAGGTCACACACTCTTGACTCCTCACAAATCACGGGGCAGAGGAGAGAAGGGCTCATGTGTGTTTGTTTGTCCGCGAGCAGCGCATGTGGCATGCCTGCCCCTCACAGATGATAGGCATCCCAGGGGAGACCCCCCTGCAGAAATGCATTCCTTCAGCTGCAGACGCTGTGGTGAGTCTTGTGACCACAGCTCTGATCAAATACGGACTCTTTGATGATGATCTAAGCCCTCAGGAACCGTCTCACAAGCATAAAGCAATAACTGTTCACATGCTCAGACCACTGAAGAGCTGACAGGACTTCTGTTCTGTGAAAATTCTGTTATCATTTATGTTTCATACATCATTCAGAAGTTGCCTCGCTTGTTTCTATTTAAATTTTTCCTCTTTTTAAAAATAAGAATGTCAAGAGTCATCGGAGTCAAAGTCAATACAACTGTAACACCTGAGCTTTACAAGAGCAACCTCTGAACAAAAAAACATCCTCTGGCAATATATAGTGAAGACATAAAAATCTATATTGGTCTGTTAAAAGATAAACTACATTCACTGAAACAGTATAAAGCAGCAGGAGATATACAGAGTGCGAAACCTATCACATATCCACTTTAATTTCCATTCTTTTACGAGGAGCCATAAACAGCCCTGGCTCCACTAATAAAGACCTAACATGGCCTGCTCAGGACCTATGAAAGGAAATGAATGCCTTTGTTCTCAAGGAGGTGAGATGGTGTGGCACTGTTAACATTTCTTTATCATAAACCGCTTTACTGCACAGGTGTTTGATCTTTCGCGTACTGAAGTGTGCACAGTGCACAGATGCGACTATATAAACGATAATAAAGTTGTAAGTGTTCGTGTTTGGTTGCTGTCCTCCTTATCTGTTTGGACCAAAGTCCTGGATTCGTTATGGAAATGTCAGACAATACTGCTGTGGTTTTTCACAGTCAGACTCAGTTAGGCTGTCTGCTTTGAGGTCAGCTCAAGAAATGAACAATGACGCCATTGTGCAAGACCATGATAAGGAAACTTTGACTGATAAAGCAACACTTGAACTGCAAGCCAATAACAATAATATTACCCTGTAGTTTGGCAGGAACAGTTTGGAACATTTGGAAATGGTTATTAAGTATTTACTAAAGTGTCAGTTGTGAAATAATAATCACATTTGTACGTTCAGATATGTTTTGTGATATTTTTTCTTATTTGGAACAGCTATAAATCCAACACACGTTTTTGAACTCAAGAAATTAAGGCACAAGGTTGGCAAATGTTTCGTTCTATATTAGTCAATGTTTCTTAGTGATGATGTAATGCTCTTTTATGTTCCCTTTTGTTTCAAGGGAATACTGTGAGGGGGATACAGAGACCCAGGAGGAGGTTTCTAACGCATTCATTTGTTGACTCACAGGATTTGAGGCTCTAAATCTCAGCTAAACAAACTCCTTCATGGTCTGGTAAGACTTACAGACCATTTCAGTAGGAAACATGCTATCTTACTACTGAACCAGTAAATCCCCAAGACAGAAACAAGAGAAGAGACAAGAAGAGATTAAACGAAACAAGACAAAATAGTATGAAAAGAGAAGAGAAGAGAAGAGAAGAGAAGAGAAAAAAGAGAAGTAATAATATGCGAAGCGATGCGATTACACAACACAGGAGATGAAAGGAGATAAAATGAAGAGATTAAACAAGATGATTAGACAATATAAAACTGAACCTAAGAGATGACAGAAAAAATGAGACTAGATAAGAAGAGATGCAAAGAGAGGAGAAAATGTGATTAACTGAATGAATGAATGAAAAGAAACAAACAAGAGAGACCAGTGATGAAACAAGAAAACTAGTACAGAACATATTTCGGTGACCAAATGAAACAAGATATGAAAGAAGAAATGAGAAGTGACTAAGTGATAAGAGAAGAGAAAAACAGATGGGACAAGATAATATACAAACTAATGAAACAACATGATAAGAAACAATAATACAGTTCAAGTCAAAGAATCTGTAAAATGTTAATTTGACCAAAATAGAGGGATCATACAAAATGCATATTATGTTTTTATTTAGTACTGACCCGAATAAGATATTTCACATAAAAGCTGTTTACATGTAGTCCACAAGAGAAAATAATAGATGAATTTATAAAAAAAAAGACCCTGTTTAAAAGTTACATACACTTGATTCTTAATACTGTGTTGGTACCTGAATGATCCACAGCTGTTTTTTTTTTTTTTTTTTTCTGTTTAGTGATAGTTGTTCATATGCAACTATTACAGAAGGTTCAAACGCTCATTGATGCTCCAGAAGAAAAAATTATGCATTAAGAGCCAGGGGGTGAAAACTTTTGAACAGAATGAAGTGCAAATTTTTCTTATTTTGCCTAAATATCATATATTTTTTCATTCAGTACTGCCTTTCAGAAACTACTTATACTTACATGTTCCTCAGAAGACAAAATAAGTTAAATTTACCCTGACCTTCAAATTCAAAAAGTTTTCACCCCCTGGCTTTAAATGCATAATTTTTCCATTTTCCCTGTTTGAACCTTCTGTAATAGTCGCATATGAGTCCCTCATTTGTCCTCAGTTGAAAAATTAGAGACGAGATCAAACAATGAGTTGCTAGAAGTAAAGAAATTAGACAAAAAGAGATGAAATTAGACAAAAAAAGAGAAATGAATATGATAATTAGAGAAAAGGTGGGATGAAATTAAGAAAAAATGTATGAAGCAAGAGACAAGACAAAACAAAACTATATTAGCATCCACACCAATGCACAATATTGTCTGTTTATTCTAAGTACGTGCTCATTTGCCGCTTTAAAGTCTCAAGCTTGTGATAGCAGGATTGATTCTGATTCGCTGTCAATGTTTATATTGTTCATCAGCTGGAAAGTGATTCCAACAATATCTTTAACATTGAGAAAGATTTGTAGAACTATATCTTTATCGTTATCTTTAAAGTTATCGTTCTTGGTGTGAACGGGCCTTAAAACTGGGACGACTGTGTGTTAGTGCTGCATGGGAATGTTTGCAAATGCCTTTTGTAAGATAGAAAACAATTGTGTCAGTATCCAAAAGGTAAAACAGTACATGAGGGTCCTAATCTGAACAAGAGGCATGTCACCTGCTCTTCGGTCTGCCCCGTCGGGCTTAGATTAGACTGCTGACTTAGGTGGGGGAAGACCAAGACTGAGCTCTTTCCTTCAGGAACCAAAGCTTTCTGCTGTCCTCACAGAAACCCAGACCCACCACACACTGTCATAACACTGATGCTAAGAACTAGTGCAGCACTTACCATAATTACCATCATTTACCAGTCCAGCTCTGCACTAAAGCATTAGGCCGGTATCCTCATTATTCTGCCCATTTGACAATCTGTGTATTGGACTAGTGAGTTGTTAGTACTGGGGGGCTGCTCTCTGTTTGCTCAGCTTTTAATAGCCTCATCTCAGAGAATGAAATGGCAGTAAGCAAAACAGAGGCCTTATGGTGCCCAGCAGGGCTCCTGCAGGAAAAGGGACCAGGGGTTTGTGGCCCCCCGGTTCTGTTTTTTATGTCTTTCCTTCGTACTACTTGTTTTCAATGACCTGAGACGCATCCAGACTGTCTTCCGGCAGCACTGCTGTATGAATGACATTTACAGGTGGTAGATCACCAGGAAAAAAGATGAGCCACTTTCACCAAAAGGAGGAAAAGACGATGTCGAGGACATGAAGAATAACAATTATTATGCAACATAGATTATTCAAATAGATTTAATTTTTAATCAGTATTCTTTAATCAAATAGGATTCTTTTGGTTTAAAGCAAAGGAAATCTGATTTAAACTCTCACTCAGTAATTACATTTCTACTGCATGAATCAGTTGCTGCCACTGTTGCGTAATGCAGCACATTGTAAAGCAGAGAGTGGCAATACTACAACCGAACTCCAAAATAAATCTTGAAAATTGGCATGCTCTCAGCCGCAATGTGTGGCACATAGCGCCGTGCTTGTGGCATTTAACACCCATTGAGACAGTCGTAGTGTCGCCCAGCCCTCTATTTCAAGCTCTTTGATAAGATTAGGCCTCTTAAACCTGACAGCTCAACTTTCTGTTTCTGAAAACAGTGCACGTCTGTCACTGCTGTCTGAAGACATTGCTTTTTCAGTCAATTCCCAAAACCAGTCCTATAGTACTACAAAAAGTCTGATCATTCTTATACAGGTATTTGAATATGAGACGACAAATACATACTAGTCATAGACAGCAATGCAACTGACATGTTCAAGGCCCAGGTAGTAAGGACATTGATAAAATAGTACATGTGACATCAGTGGTTCAACCATAATGTTATGAAGCTATGAGGAAATTTTTGCAGGGTCAGAAAGCTCTCAGAATTCAAATCAAAAATATCTTAATTTGCTAACACTTTAGTATAGGGAACAATTCTAACTATTAACTGCTTACCTATTAGCATACCTATAATAAAGTGTGACCCGTAATTTATGTTCTGAAGATGAATGAAGGTCTTAAGGGTTTGGAACCACATGACGGTGAGTAATTAACAAAACAACTTTAATTTTTGGGTGAACTAGCCCTTTAAAGGGGTCATCGGATGCTAAGTTCACTTTTACATGTTGTTTCAACATTACTGTGTTGGCAGTGTATGTACAAATCTACCCTATAATGATAAAAATCCATGCAGTGGTTTTTAATTAATCTGTAAAAATAATATCCCCTTTTTCAAATCGAGCCATTCTCAGATGCCTGTCGGTGTGGCGTTACACCCACAGAGGCCGCTCCCACGATAGTTGACTGACATGAGTGTTTTACCTCAGATCAGCTGCAACAGTCCAATCTCCATGTTTTGATGTGGAAGCAGGGATGTAAGTTAGACAAGAATTGAGCGATTGAGATGTTGTGTTGCTGGATGTAATAATGAACGTAGTGGTCGTCATTTACTCCCGACACCTGAGCCACTGAAGATGCAGTGGATTACATTTGTTTGTGAAGGGAATGCGCCTCCCGATCTACATATATCCGTCTATGTTCCCACAAATAATTTGTGATCCAGCTTCACTTACGGCAGAAGTGAGTATAAGGGTTTTTTATATGAATCTTTGCGATTGCTTTTCCTAATAATGTGCTAGTTAGCAAGTTTAGCGGCTAAACGCGGCTAAAGTAAACAGGCTCATCACTCCACAGAGAGAAGAGAGGGGCGGGGGCGAGCAGAGCTCATTTTCATTTAAAGTAGCCTCGACCAGAATTGGATGGTAAAAATGGTGTTGTTTTACACAACCATTGAGAATTTTTAACCAAAGTATATTATAGACTTTTCATTAAGACCCTAAAGAATCATATCAATTTGTGGAAAATGGGCATCTGATGACCCCTTTAAACAATACACAATATTTACATGATAATAAAATGATAAGCTACGACAGGTTGTGAGTTATAATGATTTTACCACTGGTAAAACGACCAATAACCGTACAGTGTTGCTGATGTGAATGGACAAAAGACACAGATGTTAAATACAGTTCTATTCATAAGTTTACATACCTCTTAAAGAATAGGCAAGATGTTAATAATTTTTTTCTCAAATAAGAGGGATTATAAAAATTGCATGTTATTCTTTATTTAGTATTTTCCTGACTAAATTGTTTTACACAATAGATGTTTACATATAGTCCACATGGCAAAATAATGTGTGAATTTACACAAATCAACTATTTCATAGGTTTGTAAATTTGGTAAAAATACTAACATTACATTCAGCAAAATTGTGAGTAGAACTGCAATTAATTAAAATCAGAATAATCAATTACTGGGTAACAATTTAGATTAGGGAGCACATATTAACTATTTAACTATTTTACAGTACGGTATTACTAGAACTGTGTGTATTACAATTTGTTATTTTTCTATATGTTATTAGATTATGAAAAAGATTGGTCACACTTTATTTTAAGGTCCATTTCTCGCTTTTAACAAACAATTAACTATGGCTTTTGCCTCAATAAACTCCTAATTTGCTGCTTATTAATAGTTAGTAAGGTAGCTGTTAAGTTCAGGTATTGCGTTGGATTAGGGATGTAGAATATGGTCATGAAGAATATGTGCTTTATAAGTACTAATATGTTAATAATAGGCACGCTAATAAGTCACTAGTTAATAGTGACAGTTGTTCCCTATAATAAAATGTTACCAAAAGATCAATGTATTAATAGTTTTTAATATAAATGAGAGCCGGTCTATGATTATAATATATGATATTGTTATACAATGGAGTCTGTGCAGTGTCAGACTAGCATTCCTGTGCTAATGCACTGTGCTCCTTTAGCCCGCGTTGAGCCGTTTTGTTTACAAGATGAGCGTAAATCATGATATTGGAGGTCTTCTGGGTCATAGGGCTGTGTTGAGGGTCAGAGTGGGGTCATCTGCTAAAATCATTAGCCTCTTGGACGTGCACAAGCGCATCTACTACATCCACTGTCCTGCAATTCTGGCCTAGCCGCTTATCCATTTCACCCATTCAAAACGAGACGGCAGAAACTGGCAACCAGGCACTCCAAACGGCCCACCATTAGACATGTTTGCAAGATTAATGAATGGAAAGAAGCCAAGAACAGTCTCAGGATATATGGCGACATGGTTCAAATGTGGGATATGTTGATAATTAGCATTTCTAAGCATGTTAGGCAGGGTTCAAAGGTCACAGATCAGGTTTGAGGTGTCTGTTACTGACGAATTTACCATGTGTGGGAGCATGAGTTGAGTTGCTTTAATAATTTTTGAGTATTTTCCCAGACGCATCCCAATACTATCAGTTTGTTGCACAGTTTTTGGTCTTGTAGACAGCAAGTCTGCAGTTCCTGGATGTTTATAAAACAGAGCGAAATTGACTGAGAATGAGAAAAACGTGCTTGGCATGTTGAAAATCAAAACAGGTAAGAGCACTTACAGCTGTTATGTGAGATCTTCAAAGGGTACCAACATTATATCAGAAGACAGTGTGTTTTGCCCGTTTTAAAGTACAGTCACCATGTGACCAAGAAGCCATAAAGGTCCCACAGTGGTTTTTGGATTCTTTTGAGCTGTTATGTTGTGATTGTCCACATGGAAAGGATAACCCTCATCCTCTGAAGCCTGCAGGCCAGACAGCAGGCCTTAATTCAATATCCCTGAAGTTTTGCTTGTGTGTGTCACGTCTGGAGTGATGGTCCACACGTGTGTTAGAGGAATCATCTCTGATTTGACACCTTGGCCTCAGATCAAAGGATGGCCAGGACTGGAGGTCTGGGCACAATGTGTACAAAGCAGTCCGCTGACAAATTCACGCTCAGACCAGCCGTTCTACTAGAAACAGCAGCTTGTGCAGGATGCGCCACATATTAAACTGAGTGACACCCAGGATAATTCGATCCATACACCAAACCTGGAGATGAAAACCACCACCATCATTCTTCATCTCAAGCATAGCAAGAGCTTATCTAAATTTATTGAAGCCAAGGACCCTCAAATATGATTATTCCCTTTGCGAGGGACCACCTTCCAAAAATAAAAAGGAAATGTACAAATATACATGCATTAAACAGATGAAAAGTGACATTAAAGACATTTGTAATGTTACAAAAGAGTTAAACATACATAATATATACTGTTAAATCCTGAATCCTGAATATATATGTATATCATGGTTTCCACAAAAATATTAAGCTACTCAACTGTTATTAACATTGATAATAAGAAGAAATGTTTCTTGAGCAGCAAATCAGCACATTAGGATGATTTCTCAAGGATCATGTGACACTGAAGACTGAAGTAATGATGCTGAAAATTCCGTTTTGCATCACAGAAATAAATTACATTTTAAAATATACTAAAATAGAAAATAGCTATTTTAGAGTGCAGTAATATTACTGTATTTTTTTACCAAATAAATGTAGCTTTCTGAGAACCTTCTTTAAAAAAAATTATTAATTACATTTTGTTTGTAATTAAATGTGATTAGACACACACAACTAACAATGAAATTTAGATTTTTAAATAAATGTAGTTGAATAGCATCTTTTAGTGAGTGGAATGAATGAAGGGAAGTATCACCAATACAGATTTCAAACAGTTATTTTAAATTGTAATAATATTTCACAATTTTACTGTTTTTTATTGTATTATAATGTATATAAGCCTTGGTGAGCATATGCGATTTCTTTCAAAAACACTTTAAATATTACAGACCCCAAACTTTTGAACACTGGTGAATGTTTACACTTAAGTGTGATATTATGATCTGGAAAACAGTTTTCTTAAGGGGAGACACTGCCGGCAAAAACACTGTTTGTTTGTTTTTTCAGGCATCTGTCAAATTTGAGATTTTGGGCTTTTTGGTTTTTCATAAAGTGTTTTTTTTTGACTCGTGGGAAAAAATACATCCAAAAGACTGTTAAGCGTTTCTTTTACAGCACTTTATCTATTTGTGTCAATAGATTTCAATTACAATTAATATTTTTAAATACCGTTTTCTCAAAATTAGTTTTTTCTCCTACACTGAGCCATAAATCTCCACTTCAGTAGCACTCTCACACACCAAACTTTACATTTTTATTCCTGTCTATACGCTGAAGGTTTTTACAGAGGGATTTGTTCATATATAATTTGCTTGATTATATACAACATTTTATTCCCCCCCAAAACTGTGAAAATATAGTGTTTTCTGTCTAAGTATTTTCTGGATTATGTAGTGACAAAAATTAGATACCCAAAATTCCCTCTGTAAAAACTTTTGACTCTAATACGTCAAAAAAACAAAAAACAAAGAAATTAAACAAGAATTTTGAAACTGACTTCATCCAGTGTTTAGATTTTTGTACTAGAAATGTATGCAAATTAGCACATATTTCATGAAATAATGTATAATTTGCATATTTAAACCTAACACTTTATAATACAAAAAAATGTTTGCAATTATCAATGTAATCAATCAACTGGGTAAGCAAGGAGATAACTATTAGTTAAGTTTGTTTTATAAACTAATTCTTCTTCTTCTTCTTAATTATGTTATGACTGACAGAGATGTTGCTATGATGTTTGCAGGTGCTCTCTTGCCTTCATCCTGTTAGCCATTTGAATGTAAATTTTGGTACTGAAAGCTTCTTCCTCCACACTTCCTCACTTACTGTTGTTTCTTCTATAACGGCCCCTCACTTGCAAGAGCACTTCCTTTTCCCTTTAACTACTAATTGATTTCCAAACAGACCGTGATTGCACCATTCAAGAACTTAGTGCTGCCTGGTGTTTATAGTGTTTACAGAACATTTACAATTAAAATCAAGAGATAGATGCGTGGTGAAGACTTTTTCTTTTGTCTTAACAGCATGGTGCTACTGGAGTGAAGTTGTTGTCCTACAGACCTCTTTCAAGTTCCAGGATGTTTAAAGTGCATTTAAGATTTAATGTTGACTATTTTTGTAACTCAACCAGGGGTAGCTTAAGGATAAACACAATAACTTAATGTTTTCCAACTGTTTTACGTTCAAAAGAGCCAACAAAGAGAACAAATGTGGAAACAGGTCAAACTGCAATGAGAGTCTTTATGTGACGATATCACTTACAACTTCCTTTGTCATCTTCTGTTCTGATGCTGTTGCTGTTCCTTTGTTACTTGACGGACAGCATTTGTTTCAAGGAACAAAAATCATAAGAGAGATACCAGGGAGAGGCTCTGGAGAACCAGAAGTTCTTGGTTAGAGGAAACTTTATAGAACTGTTTGTGTGTACAGCTTGATGACAGAAGAAGCAAGTGCAAATTTATCATACGTTTCACTCAAAACAACCAATGGAACATTGATTGCAGATGTGAATCATGCTCTGAAGAGCATGTGCATGAGCATGTCCGAGAAGCAAGAAAGAGGAAAAGAGAGAGAGTGTGATGGCAGATGGTGGGGCAGAGCCCCTGAGGCTAAGAGCAATGCTATACCCTGAGACCAGGACACTTAATAATGCCCTGTTGAGCTTCCCACCTGCGGCTCCCCAGCAGACAATGTTATCTCATCTCCCTGACCTATTGTGCGTCTCATTGGCTGTAATGATGGTGGAGAGATCCACACTACAATCCAGATCTCTCCCTGGAGAGACGGACCCTGGGAACGGGTCTACAATCAATGCAGTCTCCCCATTACACCCAACTATTTAAATCACCACCAATGCACAGAGATGTGATAGAGATCTTTGAGGGTCAGTCATCTATAAAGAGACATGCAAACTGCATATTTGGATGTGAGCGTTAATTCCTGAACAGTGCTGTAGCTGGTGAATTGTGACCCAAAACTGGCTGTGTTTTCTTGTTTAGCTAAACTAAAACTAAACAGTTTTTGGTGCAAATTGATCTGTCATTTGAGACCAGTATGAACAGGTTATGTGATTTTGTCCTCAGAAACCATAAACAAGCAAGGTAAAAAAAAAAAGGCTCATTTAAAAATGAGTTGCAACACTTGCAACAAAGATAAATGTGGTTTTGCTGACCACTGTGTGCTTTGTGGGCCAATGACTGGCTGCCCTGAGTATGAAAACAATAAAATCCAAGACACCCTTAAAACCAAAACCATCCATTTTCTTTTTCCACCCATGTCAAGATAATGATTCTGCATACAGTTGGACATGTAGATAATAATTCATTGTGAAAAAGAAGTATGCTTTAAAAAACAGTATAGAAATAATAACCTTTTTACCCATTAAAGTAGGACTTTTAGTACATGTTTGTTTGTAATTACTCTTGAAATGTGGTTAAAGTATTTAAAGTATGCATTTATTGTAAATGAAAATATACTTTAATGTTATTTCAATTGAAAACTTGAATATCATGTATTTGTAATGATGAGTGAATGATTTAAAATATATTCATTTTATGTGTAATATTAAATAACACTGAAGCTCGTCAAGACATTAAAATAGGAGCACCTCTTACATAATTAAAATATAATTAAAACAATGATTTAATGTAATTTAAGTAATTACTTTTAGTTGACGTTTTTACAAATTGCAAATATTAAAAGTGTACTTAAATGAGTTAAGAACAGTAATGAAACTGTACTCTAAATACACTTAAGTGGCCTTTTATTTCATTAAGATTCTATAATATACAAGTATAGTTAGTTAGTAATATATATATATATATATATATATATATATAATTTGCAGGTAAACAAATAAAACTAATTTTTTTTTGTAAGTGTTTTATTTTTATTTATTGTATTGTAAAATGTTTTATTTTCATTTTACATTTTTATGATTATATATATATATATATATATATATATATTTTTTTTTTTTTTACTCACAAACACCCTGCTTCTTTTACAAACCCTACAAAACCTTAATATTGTAATATTTAATGCACTTGTTGTTAATTACAACAAAAGGAATATATTTTCTTTCTCTTTGTATTTTTTATATCAATATGGTCCAAGATTATTCTATTCAATCAATGTGACCTAACAAGTTAGGTCAAAAATAATCTAAACATAGTCTGATTATATTACCTAAAATATGTAGTGTAATGGGTTATGTTAATAACTACAGTTTTCGTCATGTAATTTGGAATCAGTAACGGATTACAATTTGTACGTAATCCCAGCTCTGGCCATTGACTTCCATAGTAATATGTACGTCAATGGGGACCAGCAACTGTTTGGTTCTGTACATTCTTCAAAATATCTATGGGTTAATGCATTTTCATGCTTGATTTTAAGGATGTTTTTATTTACTTTTATATTCTGTTGCCATCCAGGGTCACCACTTGATGTCCATTGTAAAATTTGAAGAAAAAGCTAACTTTATATACAGCCTGGAGTTGCATTGTTTGTCTTCCATTTGAATGTGTACATACAGATATGAAACCATATGTTCTGTTGATATAGCAATTAGTTGTCTCAACAAGACCACCAGTTTATTTATTTATTTTAATTTTGGGGACAGCTACAGGAAACGATGGGGAGAAGGAAGGGGTGAGATCAGGGAATGACCCAAACTGGGTTCGAATTCAGGTCACCTAAACACAAGCTACAATCTCAGAGCATGTGAAGGTCTCCGACTGACTTTATAATAATTATTTACAATGAAGATTTTTAATACGTACCATAAAGTCTGTGCAATAACATCATTTTAATATTTTTCCAAATGCGCATTGTAATAAACACATGCCACATTGTAACTAAGCTAAGAGTTAGTTAGCTAAAAAGTAATTAAAAACTGCAAAATAAAAATGAAAAACAGATTGTTTTTAACGTTGCTGTGGAGTATTTCTCTCAGCAGAAACGTGTAAGCTTATGACACAGAGACACATCACACCTTAACACCCGCCTTATCAGTCCAAACACAGGCACTGTCCCAAATCCCTGCACTCTCCCCACTGACTTAAATCCACACATGGAATCTGACTGACCCAGCCTGGAATGTGCCGAAACAAGGGTCCCCTTGGATATTAAATAGCAATCGAGTGAACTTTCACATAAACAGCCAGCATACAGAATATCTGTGACCCTCGGTTTTAATGGGTGTATCTCTGTTGAATGATTTACAGTGTTATTCTTCTGTAACACAGTACCAGTGCAGCGCTAAGAGAGTTATTTCCAGTAGCTTCTGAGGGAGCTTTTATCCACGGGTCTTCCCGATAGCAGAGCTAATCAGCGTGTTAGACTTTAATCTGCAATGTAGGTTTGCCGAACAAAGACGCTCAGTGTTCTTTAACAAAAAAAGAAGCGGCTAAGAGGAAACAAAATGCTTCAAATGCTTTCAATGCGCTGAGGGGTTTCATGAGAGCACCTGGAGCACAAAACCGTTACTGAGAACAAATGAATCATGTGACAGGTGGAGCGGAGAACCTTTTAAAGGTATTGTCGGTTAACAGATATCAGTTGTAGGACTTTGAAAGAGAAAAATCTGTATTACTCACCAACCTAGTTGGATTTGTAACTTTTTAAATCTTTCAATAATCTTGTCACCATTAAACCTTTCACGGATACATTTAAAATATTCCAGCTGACCACCGGAGTGAGTTTTTTACCGTTATTTTAGAACGTTTCCCCTTATGTTGGTGCATTTTCGTTTTAAAATGCATCTTTTGCTACAGTTACGCCTGTCGTTTGCACTACACTCTTAAAAATAAAGGTGATTTAAAAGGTTCCTCACAGCGATTCCATAGAAGAACCTTTTTTGACTCCACATAGAACCATTCCGTCAAAGGTTCTTTAAAAAAACATATTTTTCTTACCTTTTTATAAACTGAAGAACCTTCTTTCGCCTCAAAGAAGCTTTTGTGAAACAGAAAGGTGCTTCACATGTTAAAGGTTCTTTATGGAACCATTTAGACAAAAAAGGTTCTGGCATCATGCAGCAGCTTTATTTTTAAGAGTGTACTCCGGCATTTTCGACCCTCACAAACGGAGACTGTCCACACTAATAAGTTTTCTTTTTCTCTCCGTTTTGGCCTTCCGTTCACACTGAGACATCGTTTTTGTCAAGGAAAACTGAGCTTTTTTGAAAACGCACTCCAAAGTGCGTACTATATAACAGAGAATCTACCTGTACATATCTATGGCTGTACCTGCATTAATGGTCATGTGACATGCGTTTTCGGTTGTGTAGTGTGGACGGATCATTTCTGAAACGCAGTTCACAGGCCCATAGGAGTACAGAAGAGCTACAGTTTCAAACAAGTCAAAACAAAAGAGAGACAATGGTTTTAGTCCTGCTAGGTGAAATGTTACAGTGGCGGAAATGTTTGTGGCGCTATGGCAGTAATACTCCTGCATTTATGATGTTTCGTCAAGGGACTGTGACAGAGTAAAAAAAGGTCAAATGAAAACTAATTTACCTCAGCTTTCTTTGACAGTCCTCATCATGCAATCCAGATTTGTATCCACTGTCAGGTTTTATTTCTTTTTTGGCCTTTTCTGATAAAAACATGCATGTTTGCTCATGTCACCTTCCGTCTAGTTCACTGTTTTGTTGTTGAAGATAGCATACTGTGAATGGTCGAGTAGCAACTTGTAGTTTGACATGTTTCTTGTTCACGACACGACAAATTTTTAGGAGTCAAAATCACATAATCTGACACAAAGTAATCTAATATTAATTAGTAATATTAATATTGAATATTATTCATATTAATTAACAATGGCATAAACTGACTTATAACCAACAAAAAATCGTGTAGTGTGAACCGGCTTTTATATTGTTTGTTGGCGAGGCGTCATGCTTGTCATGTGACACCACATCTACTATAATGCTGTATCGCTTTTATTTCGATTTCCTTTTTCATTTAAAACATTCACAACATTCACAAACTTGCTTACCGTGTCATCAACTATCTGATATTCTTAAATACGTGTAAATGAGTGTGTTTTGTTGTTTAAAAACCTTTGATCTTGATCTATAACGTGAGACGGGCGCCGCCATGTTTGTTTGCGTCGCAGTTCAGAGTCCTGTCAGTCGGATTTACAGCACGGGAATTCACCAATTTCTCCCGAAAAACATTAAGGTAAGTGGCTGGTGAACTGGGAAAAGAATGGACTGAACCTTGTAGTTATTTACACTGTGTGTATCTAATTTGAATAAAACACGTCGGCAAATTATATTTGAATGGATTGTTATTGCTGAGTTAATTACCTGATGCTGTTTGTGTTGAACTAACAAAGCGAGTACAGACTGGCCTCATGAAATTAAACATCTAAGCACGCAAAGAGGGATAGTTCTCAGGAAACTGGAACCCAGAGCTTTGTCATACCTCCTATCTAAATGTCTCTAGAGATGACCGTTTCCTGCAACCCTCTTTATCTGCTTTACTTTATACCACCCTTCCCATTTTAGAAAGCAGAGAAATCATCTCAGATTCTTTCAGATCGAATCAATCAAATGCTCCGTATGCATCATATTGATTTGTAAATGTGCATTTACCATGCCATTGTATCTCATCTACATTATAATGGGTTTTCAGAACAGTTTTACTAGTTGAGATACTCTCATTCACATTCAGTAGGATCATTATTTGGATCCCTGAATTAAACAAACAGATGGTAATGTGTAACAAGTTTTGTCAGCTCTTAATATTCTTGGCTAAGTAAAGGCCTATTCAGTGAATACCAACAAGACTTTGAATCAAAACAATGCATTCCTATGGATCTATTCAAACAGAGTATGAAAATTCATCTGACAATAAAATGAAGATTGTGATATTGTGGTTCTTAAACTGGCTTATTCTTCGAGAGTTTTGATGATATTTTTCAAATGTGTCATGCTTGCAGATGATGGTCTGTAATAATAGTTCAATGGCATTCTCTGACCCCTGACATCAGCCCGTCTCTCCTGCTACCAGAAAGCCCTCGACGCTGAGGTGAGTTCACTTGTGCCTCTGTGCCAAACCATGTTGCTGCTGACAGCGGGACATTTCTACCGCCCTCCTCACACTGTGTGGATGAAAAATAAACTCATGGCAAACATGCTGGAGAGAGCAAACAAAGCCTTGCTCTTTTCTGATGTCAAAACAAACATCTCTCCTTGTTATTTTTAGATGATAACATCTACAGGCACACTAAACAAACAGTAGGATAAAATGGTTCCTGTCATCTTAATGCAGTACTCAAGGGCTGCTGGCCAAGCAGAAATGCCAGTTGTCCATCTTAGACTGAAACTCCAAACACTCAAAACTCACATATCATTTTTATAAACATGTCTGTCAAATGAATAAATGTTGAAGTATACCATGCAACTGAAATTTTATATCCAATAACATCTATTTCAGTACAAATTGTATTTGGACACAACTATACTCTCGGACGAAGGTACAAAGCGGTTACTGGGGTGTTACTCTAATGTAAATAAAACCTTATTTACCCCTAAATGGCACATATTAGTATCTTAAATGTACATAAGTATGTTGAAAGTGTACAGCTGTAGTGATAGTTTTGTACCTTTTTTCTAAGTCAAAAGGAATTTGTCATTGAGAATTGACATTTCATTAATCACCAAAAAGCCTAAAGCAACTTTGTGTTAATTATAGATATTACTTAAAACTGCAAACAAATGTGACTCAGGTGTGAACATGGTTGATTATAAGTCTGCAAACATCTATATTCAAATGTTAAACAATGATAAAATCAGATGCTAATGAACATTTTCAGGTAATACAATTCAGGATATTGCCATTAGTTTAGACATAGGTGTGTCTGAAAGTGTTTCAAAGTATATTTGAGATTAAACAAATTTTGATTAAACAAAGTTGCATGATCAGTTAAAATCAGTTAAAACAGTCAGTTAAAAAAATGTTTATTTTTTTAAAACTTCTGTGTATGATTAAATGTTACTAATTTAATCAATACTATTATTTTGGTACACCCGTGAACACGCGTCAAAGACTGACACAGAAGAGATTTTATCGAAAATATCTTAATTTGTATTCCAAAGATAAACAAAGTTCTTTTGGGTTTAGAAGGACATGAGAGTGAGTAATTAATGACAGAATTGTAATTTTGGGTGAACTATCCCTTTAAGCTAAACTGAGTAAAATTTTGCAGTAGCATTAATGTAATTTCTCAGTGCTGTGGCTATATATTTGCTTTGCAGACATAATCAAAATGCAGTCTTGGTGAAAGCTCAACCATGCACAAGCAGACAGGAAAGGTAAAGAAGAAAGGATAGCTGACTGGTTCGCAGACTGACAGTAAAACTGTTGAGTTACAGCTTTAGGACAGGAAGTGGGTCCAAGTCAGAGTCACTCTGCTCTTATCTCACCCAGGCCAGAGGCTCTCATCCGCCCGGAGCAGTCAGAGGGGGTCACACATGCCTTCAGTCCATGAGCCAGAGGAGTTCTGTTTACACACTCTCCCTAAAGCTGTCACAATGTCAATTAGTGAAGATTTACACTACTTTCTAAGGAAAGCTATAATCTTAGGATCTTTAAACACTAACCATCTGAGACTAATCAGCACAGATAAAGAGAGTAGAAACATTCTCCTAATGAGTAGTTCTAGTAAGTGGCCATTTAACAGATGTTTATATCCTATGTAACTATAAGGGTGAATTCACTAAAGAGCTTGTGGTATTTAAGGGAAAAACCAACATCCTATTCACTAATCACACCAGATGAAGCTTGACCAGGTGCTGGTCTTGGCTTTGGCATAAATATTTAAATTGAGTTCAGTATGAATTTTTCAGAAGGTGTACACCACTTTTTAAAAGTTTAGGGTTGGTAAAATTTTCGGTAACTCTTTAGTATAGGAAACAATTCTCACTATTAACTAGTTGCTTATTAGCATGCCTATTCATAACATATTGGCTATTTATTAGTACTTATAAAGCACATATTCTGCATGACCATATTCTACATCCTTAATCCTACCTAATACCTAAGCTTAACAACTACCTTACTAACTACTATTAAGCAGCAAATTAGTAGTTTGTTCAGGCAGAAGTCATAGTTAATGGTTTGTTAATAGCGAGAATTGGAGCTTAAAATAAAGCCTGACCAGATTGTCTTATGTGTTTGAAAGAAGTATCTTATGCTCACCAAGTCTGCATGGATTTGATCAAATCTACAGTAAAAACAGTAATTTTATTACATTTTTAAATTGTTTTCTATGTTAATATATTTTAAAATGCAGTTTATTCTCGTCATGGCAAAGCTGAATTTTCAGCATCATTACTCCAGTCTTCTGTGTCACACGATCCTTCAGAAATCATTCTAATATGCTTTTTTTATTTAAGTCAGCGCTGAAAACAGTTGTGCTGCTTAATATTTCTGTAGATTTTACAACAGATTTTTTTTGTAATGTTACACATTTTCTTACTGACACTTTTGAATTTGTCACTTCATTTAAAAAAAAACATACTAAAAATGCTTACTGAATAAATAGCCACATACTACTTCCAACATCTCATCACTACATCAGTTCCACCTCATTATGTACTGAATATTATACAAATATTTTACATAGTTCTTTAAATAAGTACTCCAGTGTGTATTCACAATTTCAGTCATGTCAACGAGCCATCTACTGCTGTCAACAAGCCCAATATTTACCTTTATCTTACTTAATATTCATTTGAAAACAGGAACTCATTAAATTAGTTGTCATTCTTTTTTTTTTAGGGTAGACAACTTTCAATTTCAAGGCATAGTTCATCCAAAAATGAAAACTGTCATTGAGTCACCCTTACAGTATGCCACTTCAAACCTGTATGACTTTCTTCATTAAAGGGATAATTCACCCACAAATGAAAAGTCTATCATTATTTACTCACCCTAATGTTGCTCCAAATTCGTAAGACTTTTATTCATCTTTGGAACACAAATGAAGATATTTTTGATGAATTCCAAGAGCTTTCTGACCCTGCATAGACAGCAGTGCAACTGACACGTTTTCAAGCTCCGGAAATGTAGTAAGGACATCGTTAAAGTAGTCCATGTGTAATTTTCTATAGCTACGAGAATAATTTTTGTGCAAAAGAAAACAAAAACAATGACTTCATTCAACAATTTCTTCTCTTCTGTGTCAGTCTTTAACACGCGTTCAGAAGACTGACAGTGAAGAGAAGAAATTGTTGAAGTCAATATTTTTCTTTTCTTTGTGCACTATTGTAATGCTGTCCTTACTACCTTTCTGGTCCTTAAACGTGTCAGTTGCGTTGCTGTCTATGCAGGGTCAGAAAGCTTTTGGATTTCATCAAAAATATCTTAATTTGTGTTCTGAAGATCAAAGGTCTTACAGGTTTGGAACGACATGAGTAATGTTCAGCAGTGAAATATGCCAGTTTATGCCGGTTTATGCCAGTTGACAGTATCCCTCCAAACTGACCACTCTGAACCGACACGCAAGATGGGGAACTGTAATGTGCAAACTGTCAAATGAATATAGAAGATTTTTGGTTTAATTTATCATTTACCAACAAATCTGCCCAAGCTTTAAGTCATCCTTCAGACTAGCCTGATTAGACACAAGCGCAGCGAGACTTTAATGAGGCATGTCAGTGGAAACACAAAAATCCCCTGGATGTTCCACAACAGCACTTCCTGTGCTCTCTGCATATGTGTGTCCAGCAGTGCTGATCTGTTTGCTTAGTGGCTATCAAGTGGAAAAACTGACTCATGGTGTGGCTCGGGAAACCCACCGACGCTATTGGCCTCGCTGCTGAGCCGGCCGCAGCATAAACACAGATGCCTTTAGCAGCCCCGTGTCAATTTCCCACTATGTGCATTGATGCAAACACATTTCCTGCTGAGGGAACATTACATTCCTAGCATCGATTCTCAGTCCGTATAACTGAACTGGTGCTTCAGACAAATACATCTGATGGGAAGTCATAATTACAAGGATGAATGGAGGTTATGTGCCATTATGAGCTTTTCAGCTGCACTTAGCAGACTTTCTAAACAATTGCCTTGGCATGGGTGTTTCAGGAAAGTGCACTTAAAATGATATCAAACCACCAGCATGAATTACAGCATGAATTACGATTTGCTTATCTTAAAATGCTTTGCTTTATTTAGATTGCTGAATATGTTGGAGCTCAGTAATGCTCTTTTCAACTGAGGTCGCTCTCAATGGCAATTTTCACTTTATTAATCAGTGCTTTTAAGTATTTTCCAGGGTTATTTTTCATTTCCTGTCCAAAGAGGCAGCTTCGTATCTGATATGGCATAAGCCCAACTGAAACAAACTGACAAGTTTTCCCTCAGTATTCACGGCCTGGTGGCCGATACGATCTTGAGCCCCGATTCCACGCCACTCGCCGTGTGGGCCCTACCCAAAAAAGTCAGAGTTCACGGTTCGTGTGATTAGAGGAACAATGATAATGTTCAGTGTGAGAGATGGTGTGTTTGGTTCTGCAGCCCTGAGGGAGTCCCACCCATGGCGAGGGAAGAGGAAGAGTGGAGGAGGGTGGTCAGCCGGGCCCTCGCTCACAGTGCTCGCTCTGTTTTTTCGCTCCTCTGCGAGAGACAGACAGTAAGACTTTATCGGATCAAAGAGCGCACTAATAAACTCACGCCATGTTCCCACACATGACATCAGCTAGCAAAACAAGTCAGATAATAGGGGAACATCTGAGTTCAGTATTATTTTCAGTTATAAATGCTTTCCACTGTTTTCTCTTGACAGGAAACATTTGCTAAAAATTGCAGTTATACATGCAGCTACATTCACAAACCATTTTACTTCTATAATATGGTATATTTCCAAGTGAAACAGGATATTCAGTGAGAAAAATGTGGCAGGACTTGATTTTATCTAAAAGGAATTAATTGGATCATGAAAAGTGGGCATTCACCGAGATTACAAAGACAAACAATTTCTTTCCTTTAGAATAACATGCACTGATGAAATGTGCACAATAAAGATTAGGAATGTGCATTTATAAAGTAAATAGGGTGAGTTTTGATTTCATGTTGACTTGGAAGGCATTTGGATTGCTGACCCTTTTGTAGCCTAATGTACAAAACTGTACTCTTTAACCGACTAATAAAAAAGACTATATTAAAGATATCCAAAAAGGCATTATATCTTTAATTGTAGTTTACTTTGAAGAGAACCCTGTGTATTAAGATGTGTATGGCTTAATATAACGTAAAGGATGTCTTTTACTAAATTATGTAGTAGAAAAACCATGAAAGATTTACGTTATTTAAAAAAAAAATCCACATTGTTTTATACATATTTTGGACTATGGGGGCGCCATTATTTTAATGACATGAATTGGTTGCACTCTGTGAGCTACTGGCGCTACCTGTTACTATTTTTACAGCAACACAACTTGGAAAATAAAATAATAAGATCAGTATAGCAGACAGCTAATGTTATACAGATACTGATAAGTCTGACAGTTACTGAAAGAGCTTACAGGTGGCAATGCATATAAGCGTTAGCTTAAACCAAATGCCGTACCATCGATTTTCCCCTACAAGGAATGAAATCTGTCCTGAAAAACTCGTTCTGTGGTTGCGGTGTCATAACAAGCGTTGGCATGTTTACATCCTGCCAGGATGGCATCTAGAGTTTCTTGTCTCTGCCATTTGTAAGCTCTTTCAACAGTTGTGGTCGACTACTCTGTAAAAAAACAATTTGTTGAGACAACTTAAAATAATTTGTAGCCTGGCTGCCTTAAAATTTTAAGTTCAGTCAACTCAAAAAAAGTTTATTCAACTTGAAATGTTAAATTATACTAAGTGACAGCTTAGATATTTGAGTTGAATCAACTTAAAATTTTAAGGCAGCTGGGTTACTTACCCATCTGTTAAGTTTAGCAAAAACAAATATCTAAGTTGTTACTTAGTACAATTTAACATTTCAAGTTGACTAAACTTATTTTGGTTGACTGAACTTAAAATTTTAAGGCAGCGGGGTAAAAAATCATTTCAAGCTGACTCAACAAATTGTGAAATTGTGTTTTTTATTTTTTACAGTGTAGAAGCCTCAAAGGCATCAAGGCTGAAGTGGAGAGAGCAAAGACGCGGAATGTCTTTAGGAAGTTTTTATTCGTCCATAAGCATCTTCTTTTCCTTTTCTACTTTTCTTATCACTAGGAAAGGAGTGAAAGCTTTTACGGCTTCTCTTGTTTCCTTTTGACTGAAAATTTCAATCAAAAGGCGCACAATGTGGCACCGTATCAGTATTTTATATTCTGAGTTGTGTAGCGGTAAAAGACTTGATACACCATCAGCGTATTACATTACGATATTGCAGACCGAGTGAAAATGGAAGGTGCTGTTATTGTAATATTATGCACTTTGTAATGTTTTCTCACTGTTGAATGAGACATGAGATCACCTGACAGCGTTGCATTCAACCCTCAACCAACGCCGTCTCTCATCGTGTTGCTGGTTAGCTCCAACCTAGTTAGTTAGTAGCATCACTACTTTTGGTTAAAATACTGAAATAAGATGAAAGCCTTTATAACTCTTCAACAGAACATGTTAAGTCTTATTTTAACCTCGCTAGTAAGTTAGCATGGTGTGTTGAATGTTTTGATGATAACAACAGCCAACATGCTGGCTCTTTCAAGGCCTTTAATACATTGCCAAGCAGGATTTATGCTTCAAACAGATATGTTTGAATCTCCATGTAAGCAGTCCAAAAGAAAGTAGGGATGTGATAAATAACTCCCAAAACAGCCTATGAAAATCTGTGGACAATAGTGGGAATCTCCACCATAGATGATAAAGCGCTAATGTGTACAAAAACTGCCCACACCATAAAGCATGACAGTCATCTAGGTTCTCTGTGAGCTTCTGTCTCAGCAGAGGATGACTGATATTATGTTTGTTGCGCTGTAGGAAGCACATGAGGAATGTTTCTCTGACATCTGAGACCTCTGAGTGTCCTGGTCCACATCCCGGCTGAAAGGGAAACGAGGGTGGAATCCAGTCAAATGGCTGGGTGTTTTTGTGATCAGGGGTCTTCCTGGAAATTTAAACACATTTACATTATGCGGGTCAGAGGAGCAGTGGCTGGTCAGGTTGATATGAAAACACAGAGCTTCCTGTGGACACCCTAACCTGAATGGAAATGGATGTTTTTTCCATTTTACCCTAAAGAAGTATATGACAAGATATCAGAGGCCCTAATAATCAGTCTCTGGCTGGCTGGAAGGAAAAAAAAAAACCTCCTTCCAAAACATGGACCCTCACCCTGTGATAAGGTCTCTGTGTTTATCTTGGCTTACAATGAAAAACCGGGTAAAGAGGATTGATTGCCATTTCCCGACTGCTTATGTAGACAGTTTATGAATGACTGAACTGTCATCCCTCTCGATCATTTTAACATCTTTCAAATATTATGTGAGCCGGCCATTTAAAAGTATGTTAGACCAACAGCGGGCATACAAAAGACAAAAGACAAAAACATCAAAAAATAACATTTTACATCTCAAATCTTTTATGTGGTTTTATGATGTTAAAATACTTTCTCTTGTCTTCTAGCCCTTGTGAAAGTGGACATAATTGTATTGAATGTCCTCGTTAAGTATACTTCAAATCTTAAAAGTTTATCCCCCGATTTCACAGACAAGGTTTATACCTAGTCCCAGACTAAGCTGTAAGTCTTAAAATATATCAGTGCCTTTGTTTTGTCTCAAGATGGACACCAGTAATGTTTTTTTTTTTTCTAAAAACATTACTTAAATGTCCTAATTGAACTATGGCCTAATCCTGGCTTAGTCTAAGCCTTGTCTGTGGAACCAGACCAAAATTTAAAAACGGTACTTGCAGATAATATATTAATTCATTAATATTAATAAAAAAGCTACTTAAGTCTACTAATAGTACACTTTCATGAGTTTCTTAACACACTTGAGTACACTTTTAAAAAAAGTGTAAATATAATTTCTATAAATACAATCAACCACAACTTTCTCATTACAAATGTGTAATTAAAAACATATTTTAAATCATGACATACATGTTTCAATAGAAATGACAATGTATTTCTTAAGTTAACCATAAATGCTTGTTCACATGCCAGCATACTTAAACCATATTTCAAAGATGATAGAATTATTAAATTACATAAAAGAAGGTCTTAAGTTCTACTTATTTAAAAATAAATAAATAAATAAAAACAACAACAACAACCTTACTCTAAGCACTCTAAGGTTCAGCTAACTGCATGATATATAAATTTGAACTATAGTACATTTGCATTTTATTGTGATGAATATGGTATTACGTGTCTGAAAACACTGCATTCACTTTGCAGCAAGTACATTTTAAAGTATATTATTTCTGTAGTAAGTATCCTTTTAAACAATTCTAAATATTACTTCTTTTTCACATGCAAACCATTCATGTTGGTGCAAACCATTTTCTGCTTTCAAAACAAATTTGCATGAGCAGTCTGATGTAGCAACATGTGATATGAATTTGGGACAGGACTATCTGTTTATCCAAACAATGGGAGATGGAAGAAATGTGTGCAAAACCAGTCTGGAATCAGTTAATAGTGTTACAATTCATTTTGGAGTTGCTAGTTGTGCAGAAATTATACACAGCAGATTTATGATGCACAATTTACATTGTTTCAAAAAACAAACCAATCATATGCATATTAATAGGTTTCCTTGTCCTTTTGTCAAGATATTTCAGAATGCACTCCATTTCTCACTGTATTTATACTTTCTCCACTGTCAGTTGGGGTGATTTAGATGTGAAAAACAGCATATGCGAACACACTCCCCAATAAAGCAGGGTGAAGTTCATAAAGGAGGCCTGAAGCGTGTCAGATAACAGACCCACTGGCTACAGCTGCCACTTGCAGCATATAAAAGAGGCCCATATGACCTCTGACTGACTCACATTTTCAAGTACATCAACGTCCATAGGGTAACATTTGAAAAATGCTGCAGCTAGGCTCCCTTTGACCTCTCGGTGAAGCTGACCTTCACAATCCAGACACTCCAATTTAGCTTAATTCAATTACACGTTGAATTAAAAATTGATTTTTTTTTTTTTAAATCCATCAGTCTTGATTGAGGTCTATCTTGTTTTCTAGTATAAAACAGACAATGTTATACAATAATACTGATTATTCATTTTCATAACACATTGTACATTGTGAATTGTAAGCATTTGTCGTCTTTGTCTCTTAAAGGCCATGGTTTGCCCCGGGCAAGCCGCTTATTTGCTCCAGAAGAGAACAAAGAGAGAATTTATCTTTTGAACCACTTAATCCACACAGATCTCTCAGACCACCATGAAAACCAGTATGCAGAGCCTCAGTCTATGACTCTGCATATTAAACAATGAACATCAGTGCTTTATCTAACCCGACTGTGCAAGCAATTTCACAACTTACAGTTACAGAAGTAAACCATTAAAGCTCAGAATGCTGAATATTATCCAAAATGTTTGTCATATGTCCAGAAAGAGTTGTTTACAAGTCTAGGGTATGTTGAAAACAATCACATGACTAAAGTTGGATGGTTCATTCAGGGCTAAAACTTTTTGACTTGACCTGGGCTTTTCACTCAATGGCTAAAGTTTAAGACTCGGCCCCATTCTATTCAGCAGCCGGACCAATGCTTTCCTAAACTCTCTGCACTCTCTGACCCAAGGCTCAGCTAATGTCATGCATCAGCAGACTGACAGATGCCATACAAATGGTCGCTCTAGGCTGTCAGGAACTGCGTGCACCAGCCGAGGAGACCTGGAGAAACCAAAACAATAGCATTTGTTGCAGCCTGGTTTTCTGTTCATAATTTACAGCTTTCCTGAGTGTTTCATGACCCTGTCCTGATGCGTGTTTTTCTTTTTTTTGCATTTTCTACACTAGTCCACTTGAAAGGGTATCTGTGGGGCCTTCTGCCAAAAATATTACAAATACAAGCTATCAAGAAAGTTCAGCTATGACATTTAGCTATAGGTAAAGATGATGACTGCACTGTCAGAGCAAAAATGAAAATTCTGTAATTTAATGACCCTCAACTTAGCCTACTATGGATGTCTATTTAGTCACTTTAAGCAATGCATTTTCCACCAAGTGTAAGTTTCCCCGGAACAATACATTTTGTATTGATTTTATAATTAAATAGCTCTTGTATGCTTTGGCTTTGTTCCAGTTAAGCAGCTCTGCATTCTGAACTTCTGTACTTTGGTTCCACGTACATTACTATTCAATTTCTGCAATGATTAATAAACAGATTAAATTCATCCCTCACCCCATTTTCCCATCTGCATTGTTGTTTCAAGCCTTGTAATAAAACATTCAGAAGTTATCCAGACTGTGCTCTCTCCTGTGATTTGTGTCAATGCTTTCTGCCAAAAAGCGCTTTGAATGTTAAATTTGGTATTTTGTGTTTGTTTGTTGCTTCTGAATTATGACATATTTGGCAATGAGTTATGGAATTTGTGTGTTCCTGTGGGAAAACTGATTGTTTTACAATTACATCAGATTCTTAAAGTCTTAAAGTCTTCTGTACAAACTCAAGCTGTGGCTGAACACATTGTACTTTTCTTGCTTGCCGTCTTTGTGGATCTTAACTTATTGATTGACACTAATAAGCCACAACTAAGGAAATCTCTGGCGAGCACTTAAAAGTCCTAAGAACAAGTAGCTTTTATCCTTATCTTGTGTCTGCAGCTCCCCGTGGTTTTGGAGTTGCTGCAGTCCAGTGATGGGATTGTCTGTGACCAGTGAATTCCACAGTTTCTTGTGTAAAGCAGTGCCAGTGACTTCATAGAGTGAGTTCAGTGCTGCAGGTCTCCAGCGGAGCACCGTCTCCTCCCAGACTGCCCTGCCGTCTGCCACAAATGCCATTAACCCACCATGGCTCTTCAGCTCCTAAATATGTTAAACAGGACACATGGAAATGAGCTGCTTTGATGTTTAGACCATATTAGTCGTTAGATTACTAAGCAATTTAGTTTTAACAGCAAAACTGGTACAAATTTACTTAGATTGTTTCACTTTTAAACAAAAAGCATTGATGGTTGAACATGTATTAGGAATACAATTTGAAATACATGGTATATGAATAGTATTTGGAGACTTCAGAAAGACACTGAAAGTACAAAGTACATGAATATCAGTGCAGAATATCAGATTATGTAGCCTTTTAAAAGAAATCAAAAGAAAGCTGAGAACCACAAACTAAGAATGCTTAAGTTAAAAGGTGTATAAAATATAAAAAAGAAGCATCAAATTATGCTTCATAGTTTGGAATCGTATCACTCCGCTTACAGTACTTCTTACTGCGACTGTCACGGCGAACGCCCAAATCCAGTATCATTTCATAAATATTACTGTTTTTGTGTCATGGAATGTAGTTTTAAGAGGTTTTCAGGTGAGAATGTACTTGTTTATAGATCAGATATGTGGTCTGTTAATAAAAGTAATCTCTATTTGAAAATTTGCTTTGATGTTTTCAGACATGTGAGTTCCAGCACTCATTAATCCGCCCGACAGCACCTCACCTCAGCCAGATCTTCTGGAATTTACCGCTGGCTCTGATGTCTCCGTAGTGGTTAAACATGAGATGTAATTTGCTTTGGGTAGTCTTTGGTCTCAATCTATTATTTGTTCCAGAGAAGATAGTTTTGGCAAAATCTCATGTTCATGTAAATTCAATGCTGTATATCAGAGCGCAGCCTTTGTACTTTTGACTGAATTGCCTAGCAACTTTTTTGATGGCTGTTTTTGTTGTTTATTAAATGTTATTACTCAATAAACAAATTTTATATAAATAATATATTCAATAATAGTAGTGTTTAGTATTGAGAAACAGTGCATGTTTGTGATGGTGATTTTAGTTACAGTGTTCCGCCATTAAATGGCGACTACAGTTTATATGAGTCAGCAGTAAAGACTTTTACATTGAAAAGTTATAAAGACTAAGCAGAAGATACAACGGACAAATGCACTGAGCAGAAAAATCACCCTTAACAGATGAAAGGATATTAACATTATGAGAAAGATAACGCTTTCCTTAGCAGGCATTTAAACTTATGTTTAAATGTTATATTTTGGGTACGAGACCGATCTGACGAATGAATGCTGTATCAGATGCATGTACGTTAATCACACTCAGTCAATCTCTCTCTCTCATAATACTCTACACAAAACAGTGTGCTTTCAGTAAAGTTTTCAATGAAGTTACTCAACATTCCTTCGTTACTAGTTCTAAAGTGACGTTTTGGAATTAGTAACGGAGGCTTGTGCTCAGCTGTTCAACTGTCAAACTTTGAAAATTTGAATCCATGGCGGAAGAAATTGGGCACAAAAGAGGGCATTTAAAGACACTCCGTTGTTATTTTGTTTATGCATTTACACACCTGTGCCATCGAACTGTTGTATAAACGCAATATCACCCTCGTACACGTGAGATATGGCTGTATATTGGCACGCTGTGTTTTTTCTGGTCCTCAATTCTGATTGGCTGAGAAGAGTGTGATATTCTAGTGATATCGTAACTCCAACCGCTTCGCCGTTTGCATCACTCCGCTTGCGGTATTTCTCACAGTGAGTGTTGTGGTGGATGCCCAAATCCACTTTAATTTTAGAAATAATTCTGTTTTTGTGTCACGGAATGTAGTTTTAAGAGTTTTTAGGTGAGAATGTATTTGTTTAGATTTCAAATATGTGATTTGTTAATAAACAAAACATTGATTTGAAAATTTGCTTTAATGTTTTGATGTGAGCTCCAGCGCGTCAGAGGCTGTTCAGCACTCATGAACCCATCCAGAGCAGCCCCACCTTGGCCAGATCTTCTGAAATTTGCCCCTGGCTCTGATGTCTCTATAGTGGTTAAACATGAGATATTATTCGTTTTGGAAGCAGTCTTTGGTTTCATTAATCTATTATTTGTTCCAGAGCAAATAGTTTTATGGAAAATTAGTTCTGCACAAACTAGGGTTTTTAAAGACACTCCACTGTTGTTTCTTATGTACTTATGTACTTGTGCTGTTGAACTGTTGTATAAATGGCTGTAATAGCCTTATATATATTTAAGCCGCAATCTTGGCACCATCTAACTTGGAGCGTTCATCAGCCAAATGAACACATAATAGATTTTAGTTTTGACAGCCTGAAGGGTTTTAGTTTTGACTACAGCATATGAAAGTATGTCGAGATGGAAGGACCAATAGCATTCAGCTCCAAAAGCATTCACAGTCGCTGTCAGGGCAACTGGTGTCCATGGAGACAGGCCTGTTTGTGCTGTGTGGTTTTGTGAGAGTCTTTCTCTATTGTACGATTGTCCCTCTATAGCGCCACACTTTCCCCTGGGGCATTCCCCATACAACATCTGTCCCTCTTAAGTCCCCGCCCCACATGCTCTGCGCGCCTCTCCCATGAAAGCTCGGTCACTCACACCTGCTGAGAGGGTCAGAGGTCGTCCTCCAAGCACGCACACAATACTGCTTCTTTGCTTGACTGCAGCCGCCGCCATCCCATCATGACCCCGCAGCTTGGCTTAGTCTCTCCATCTGAGGCAAATTTTCCACTGCGCATGACAAATCCACCAACTAATAATTCAAAGTTAAGTTTCAGTGGCTGGTTCAGATGGAATATCAGATTCGTTTTAATATTGGAGGCACCGCCAGCAATGGACAACAGCCCAGGCGACCGCATGTAATTTGTGCTCTCGTTTTCAGGACGTGGAAGTTAAACACCAAAGTACTGAAAACAGCACAAATCGTTCAAAAGAGAAGTCTCTGAAATGAACGATGACTGTAAGAGGATTACATTTTAAGCGGCTTTGATCTACGACATTGGTGGCCTATTTCAAAACTAAACTACGAAACATTTCTGACGTTAATTGATAATCTTGCACACTATGTGTGTGATGCTCTAATGAAGTTCACAAAATGGGCTACACTCTTAAAAAGAAAAGTTTTTCACAGAAGAACCATTCTTTGTTCCATTTTGATTAAAACTTTTTCCACTTTAAAAAATCTTTAACATCCATGGAAACTTTCCATTCCATAAAAGGTTCTTCATGGAACCAAAGATTCCAATAAAGAACATTTATTTTTAAGACTGTAGGAGATCCATTTTTGGATCCCCAAAGAACATTTCAGCGAACAGTTCTTAAAAGAACCATTTTCTCTTAGTGTGAAGAACATTTTGAAAATCTAAAGAAACTTTTTCCACTATAAAGAACTTTTTGTGCAATGGAAAGCTTCCATGGATGTTGAAGTTTCTTTATGGAATCAAAGATGCCAAGTTTTCTTACGCTTTGCGGGTCATCAAAGAATGCATGTGCTCTGTACGTGTTGCCGAAAACGCAGGCCGCATCTGCTGTGTGGAAAGAGTCTGACCCCTGTTGCTCATGCTGACGTCCCTGTAGGAATGACCCATGCAAACCCTCTTCAATCTGTCTGAACATTCCTCTAGCACGGACAATAGCAGCTCTCACTGACTCTGGCAGATGGCTCGCCTCGGGCTCTCCAAGCCAAGCCTCTTTTGTTTACCCCTGGGCTTGATGCACACACTATCAGTCATCCTTTTCACTATTTTTCTGTCACTCCGGGAGATGAGCCATAGATCTTATCCTGGGAGACATCGTCACAGAAAAAGCAGAGGCTTTTCTGAATTTGTAGGTGCTGCCGATGGTGGTGGGCAAATGAAGAGTGATTGGTCACAGCAATGGCAGAGAGCCACTGGTGCCTTCCATTCATGCATTGAGAATAAAATGCTTGTCCATGGCTGGCTAGAAGCATGCATGCCCTCAGGGATGAGTTAAACTCAAGTCCTTTTACTGATACTTAACTGTGAAGCAGTGACATTAAAGAGAGATCTTCCCATTCTGAACTCATACAATGGCAATCTACAGTCACTTATTGACTTTGTAGTGTTTCACCTGTTCACCTGTTTTGTTGAAGGGGCATTGGTGGCTTATTTGGTGCTTCTGACAAGATAAAACACAACAAAAGAAAAACAAAAACATAACAGCTTAGTAGTTATACATGAAAGCATAAGATATGTAAGTCTAGTGGTACACCCTGGGTTAAACATGCTGGGTCAAAAACAACCCAGCACTGGGTGAAATATGGACAAACCCAACGACTGGGTTGTTTTGACCCAGCAGTTGGATTAAATGTTCAACTCAGCCATCTGGGTAGGGTTAGGGTTAGAACCCAACCTATTTTGGGTTCATTTTAAGACAGCATTAATCATTTTTAATCATTTAAAAATTGTTTGACAGCATTAGTCATTTTTTAAAAATAGCTGAGTTCGTTGAATTAATATTTATGCTGCGTTTCATTTGTACTCACGTACACACTGCAGCTAAATTCGGTTGTCATTTCACCTTTTACTCCTTAATCGCAATCTGTATACACATAATTCACTGAAATACGGGAGTGACAAACGCATTCGGTAACGGTGTTAAATCCTGAAAAATACAGGTATTTACAACTGCATTTACAGAAATTCTATGCAGTGTGTACGGAACTGAACTGAGCAACCAGTTGTTAATGCCGCATTTAAATGTGCATCAGAAATGTGTCTTCATCTGTATGTGAGATGTAAGAAAATAACACTGAAAGATGTCACATTAGCACATTTTGACTTGGGGCTAGTTGCGCTCAGAAGCCCTGTGGTTAAGTGTCAGTGTCGCCAGATTTTCATAGGAAAAAAAACAACAAACAAGGACAAGCACAAATAACACTAAAACACCCAAATGCTTTGTTTTGTAACACCAAACAAATATATATCTCATATTCGCAACAGACCACTTTATTAACTCCATAAAGTGCCTAGATTTATGAGCTAAAACCAAACAACATGCCTAAAAGCGCTTGTAAATATGAGGACATGGCAATACTGCAAGACAACGCCCTAAGACGCCCAATGCCAATAGAAAACAATTCAAAAAAGGCGCCTCTCACTGCAAAAACGCGTTCGGTGTGATTGGGGCCTAAAGCAGCCTCCCGAGCATAAACAAAACACAGCACGTCTATCAAACGTAGTTAAGTTAAAATCAACGGACAAAAAGAGTCTTTAGCCAAAAAATGGCAGATACCAAACGGCTAAATTTGTATTTTCTCCCGCAAGACACCAAAATGTTGCTATGGTTATAAATGTGGAAGTGACTGCTGTTCTGGAAGTGACACAGATGAAACGATAATATACGGGACTGACTCCCACATTTGAAGGATTAGTATGGAAGTCTGTTTCCGCCACTGAATTAAAAAAAAGGTTATTGCGACTTATCTCACAATTCTGAGAATCTTTTCTCAGAATTGTGAGATATAAACTCGCAATTCTGTTAACATACCCTAAATGTTTTTAGAAAATGACTGATTGTTTTGCTAGATAAGACCCTTATTCCTCAGTTGGAATAATTTAGAGCCCTCTGAAGCTCCATTTAAACTGAATTTTGGACGTTCGAACTCGCAGGCACCATTTAAGTCCACTATATGGAGATAATTCCTGAAATGTCTTTACGACTGAAGAAAGAAAGGCATGAACATCTTTGATGACAACGGGGTGGGTACATTATCTTTAAATTCTTGTTCTGGAAGTGAACTACTTTAAATGCAGTTGTCACTCCTGAAACTTGCAGTGTGTACGTGGCCAGTTGGAACTTAACTGGAATGCCTTCACATGTCTTGGCGGAATCGCAAAAACTCTCCAATATGGCTGCTAAGTGCATCAGCAGAATAGAAGCAATAGTAATATATTGTTTATTAGCACTTATGTTTGCCTGTGTCTCAACTCAAACTCAGTGGTACGCACAGTACTATTCAACCTCTATTTGTAGACATGACACTGTGGCATTATCAGCGCAAAATACGGCTTTTTATGTTGTTTAGAACAAGGTCCACTTGGGTGTGACGTTATTCCCAGCTCTGTCATCCAATTTCTGAGGTAAATGGAACAAAGCAATACTCCTATTCCCACATTTACTAACATTTTATGTATCTTTCTTTTTTTGTTTTTAATGGTCTTACTTGCTATTTAAAATCCACAAAATTCTGAGGAAGCATACGCCTCCATCAGTTTTAATGAACGTGATGCTTCTGCTTATATTGCATTACTTCAGCTGAGGGTATGGTAAAACCACATGACTGAAGAGGCAGCATAGAGGAGTTGTGAGGCATCTATTCCACTTCAGGCTTTATTGGCACATCAAGCTCTCAGTGCCAGTTTGCTATAAAAGCAAGAAGGGAAAAGTTAGTCACCGTGGTTAAATTGTGTCATGACTGCGCTCACCACAGGCCCAAAAGCCAGGAGAATCCAAGTTCTCTAACCGTCTGCTTGGAAATTAGCATAAAGCTGTTCTAAGAAAAGGAAGAGAGCTTATTCAGGGTTTGTAGCGACAGGCTGCACTTTCTTTAACACATCTGCTGTGTGCATGTCCGTACAGCTCGCGAACAGGTCTGTTGACAGCATCTCCTTTCTTCAGACCTGAAAGAACCTTCCCACCCTCTGATAGATAGCCTTCATTTAAATCAGAATAGCCTCCCCGTCGAAAGAGAGAAAGGAGAAGCACCACTCCAGCGCACCCCTGCGTAAAGCCCCTAAAAGCTGCCTTCTCTCAAGAAGAAAGAGTTCTCTTAAACAGCCTGATACTGAGCCTAATCACATACAGAGAGAAAGAAAAGCGCTTGTGTTCGGCCTGAGGCTTTGTATGCCTTCTTAAAACACAGATTCTCTGCTTTAACATGTCTGCCATGACACACTGTAAACAGACACAATAAAACCATGAAACCCCGGCCATGTTATAAGCACCTTTATTTTGTCCACATGCACTGAGTCTAAAATGCATTTAGGCAGTTTTGGCTCACAGGGAGAGCTTATTTAAACATAACTCGAGATAACAAGGCCTGGCAGGACAGCCCTAGTTTGCTTAGACTCAGTGCAGAAATGGGAACGGTGATGTAAGACAGCTGGGAATCAGACACTGCGTTTCTGAGTGCCAGCTTGAATCACGGATACAGGATCAAGACCGTATCTGATGTCATGAAGTTATAACGGGAGAACGACCAAGGAAAACAAACTAAAAAACGGGACACGCTGTTATTATGAATCTCTTGAAACAGTCCTTATCATACATCTGATTTACATCAGACACATGCTGTGAATGTTTCCAAGGTCTAACAATGTTTATTTCAAAGTCAAAACGTAACTGCATTTTTTTCTGTGTTGTTTTTAGTTGCATCCTCATAATCTCACTTGGCGTGAGAGAATGTTATGAGGCTGCAAAGAGAGGATCTTATCTGTGGTTGCAGCTAGGACAGGATGTTTTTCTCCAAAACAGCATTAATTTTCAGAACGACACCTAGGTATGACATAGTTAGCTGTTACTATGAATAAACTGAATTGTCTGGGGGAGATGCAGTCTAAGAAAAGTAAATAAAAAAGAGTAAATGTTTTCACAAAAGGTTCTTTGTGGGGAAAAAAAGTTCTTTAGATTATAAAAAGTTAAAAAAGAGATGGTTCTTTTAAGAACCCTTGACTGAATGGTTCTTTGTGAAACCAAAAATGGTTCTTCTATGGCATCGCTGTGAATGACCTTTTAAAGCACCTTCATTTTTCAGAGTGTAGACATATATTATAGTTGTATGTCATATAATAGATAATGATTTGGGGTCAACCAGATTTGAATGTGTGTGTGTGTGTGTGTGTGTGTGTGTGTGTTTTCTTTTTAAAAACACAACACTTCCATCAGTCATAACCTATATATCATTGAGATTATCAAAAAAAAAAAAAATCAAAACGTTTGTTTGTGAAGGGAATGCGCCTCCCGATCTACATATATCCGTCTATGTTCGTGCGAATCATTCGTGATCCAGCTTCACTTACAGCAGAAGTTTTCATGAATCTTTGCGATCACCTTTTTTTATAACATGGTAGTTAGGAAGTTTAGCGGCTAACGTGGCTAAATGTGGCTAAAGTAAACAGGCTTGTCACTCCAGAGTTCATTTGCATTTAAAGGAACAACCCCTTAGAATGGGATGATTTTGCAGAGAATTTTTAACCAAGGTATATTATAGACTTTTCATTAAGACCCTAAAAAATCATATCAACTTGTGGAAAATGGCCATCCGATGACCCCTTTAATATTTTTGTGGAAATTTTATTTTATTTTATTTTATTTTATTTTATATTGGTTGATTTTTATTTATTTATTTATTTGAAGTGTAAATCTCTTGTAACATTGTAAAAATGTTTTTACTGCCACTTTTGATCAATTTAATGCATTCTTGTGGAATAAAAGATTTTTTCAAATGAGACATTGGATGCCCTTTTTCCACAAGTTAGTATGATTCTTCAGGGTCTTCATGAAATGTATACAAAATACTTTAGTTAAAATTCCTCAATGGTTGTGTAAAACAACATCCTTTTAACCTTGTCAAAAACAGCTCTGTTCACAGTGCCCTGTTTCGGTGCATGTCTCTTTAAATGATAATGAGCTACTGCTCACCCCACCGCTCTCTTCAGTTTTTTTGGTGATGCGTTACCATCAAAAACAAACCTAATCCACTCTGTCCTCAGTAGCTCTGATGCCGGGAGAAAATTAAGACTTTTATGTTCACTTTTACGTCAAACTACAAAACACCTGCATTGCTTCAGTCAGCGGTCGTGGGTGGGGCCTGAGCAATATGACATCATACAGCTTAGAAAATCAAAACGGCTTGATAATTGAGAATGTTTAGGGTTTTTTTTTAGTGATTGAATAGTGAATAGATTTTTGTCTGTGTTGGGTGGTTGTGTCCACACACTGCTAAGACACATTTTATGCAAACACCATGTAAAAATGAATTTTGCATCCGGTGTCCACTTTAAATAAAGGTCTCAGACTAACCTCAAACTTTCGACACTAATGCATGCTATTATATACTTATCCCTGTTGATAAACATTCATTTGCCTCAACTCACACTCATATTAATTATTTAAGAACACAAAACTGTTTTGGTCCTCTTTCGGTTTGATGAACTAAATAGCAGCAGTTTCCGAAATTTGTCATTTTTCAAATGTCTACATTCATACATTTGCTAATCTGATATTCAAAACAGTACATGAGGCCTGTTTTGCTTCCTGTTTCATTAATTAAGATGAACTGAAATATGAGGTCAGTGAGCGGTTAGCATTTATCAGACCAAAGATCCCAGCAAATACAACTGGGCTCTGACTGTCAAAATAACATGATTATACTAACCACTTTTTGACAGCATGAGGAAAACAGAGTAGGATTACAAATGGTGATAAGTGAATCATGTTTTCTCAAAGTCAATAAAATCAGCTAATGCCATACTGGAGTCATGCTCACTTCAAAAACAATCAGTCTTAGCCTAAAGAAAAACACTCTACATGGAAATTTTTGCTGTGAGAGATGTGTTTTTCATTGGTGAACCGAGATCCAGCGCAGGGCAACATGCCTCATTTGTCATATCTCATATACAGCATATGAGCAGATCCCAGAGTCTAACCCAGAGTGTAAACTGCACAACGACTTTCAGGGAGGTCTGCTCCTTAAAAAAAAAAAAATTATAGGAAATTTTCTAGGCACAATCTTTTGAGGTTCATCCAAATTTTCCTTTTGGCGCCCAGAGCAGTTAGCGAAATGTCTATTTATCTTAAAGGCGACATATCATGAAAATCTGACTTTTTCCGTGTTTAAGTGCTATAATCGGGTAGTTCATCTACTGACAAGAAACGTAAAAAAGGTAAGTTTTGGTAAGCCTTTTTGTGCAAGCATGTAAAAAAAACAAGTGTGACAAAATTCGCTCCCCCTTGACATGGTAAGGAGATCTTATTATAAATTTACCGCCCCTCAATCTGCACATTTCCACCCATAGTGCCGCCATTGTGTTTTTGCAAGCGACAACGGTGTACTAGTTTTAATCCTATGGCAAAAGATTGAGCAAAGCATGCTAACCGTTCTGTCGTTGGCTGCACAGACGAGCACAGAACACTATTTAGAGTCCCATCCTCAGAGGAGACAAGAAAGCAGTGGTTTTATTGATTTATTTACTGTATATTACGCTGCTGCCACACAGATCTAATATAAACGTGATTTCTTTCCCAGCTGTTATACCTTAACAGACATAACCAACTGTTTTTGTAACTCCTGTCTTTTTAACATAAACTATGTATGTGTATTTGACAGTTTAAGCGCAATAAGACATGAAAGAAAAGTTTAGTACTCACATGCCGCGTGACAGACGCTTTCTGTGCATGTGCTTAAGATGAGAAAACCCTCAGAAATTATGGTTTAAAACGCATGATTTCAGCACGACAGACATGATAATCAAAACCAAACAGATGTTTTTTTGACAGAGTATCTGAGGTTTGAGTTGTAAAGGCACAGTCCTGGAAAAGGGGGCGGGGAGCAACAGCTTATTTGCATTTAAAGAGACATGCACAAAAACAGTGTGTTTCTGCTTTTTACTCAAAATAGGCATTTTCAAAATGATATAATAAATGATCTGTGGGGTATTTTGAGCTTCTTAGTTTATGAATTTTTGGATATTTTGGCTGGAAACAAGACAAAAAAATAAGTAAGAAAAGCATTTTTTGCAATGTAAATGGTTCATCGGGTAATGATAACATTCTTGTAATTAACTTTTGCGATTACTGAAACATTTGAAAACACTGTTGATATAGAGTTTTATAGCCATGTTCTCTCAACCTTTGTTTTGACTTCCTTTTGGGATTATTCCTTAATTAGGGGGATCAGACCTCCTCAGATGCCCACATAATTTGAAATCTGGAAATTATATTTTCATAATTTTAGCACTAGAGATAGGAAGGAATGTGTGGAGAACATACAGTTTCAAATAACAAAGGCCTAGAGGAACTTAATAGCAATCCTTAAAGGGATAGTTCACCCAAAAATGAAAATTCTGTCATTAACTACTAACCCTTATATCGTTCCAAACCCGTAAGACCTTCATTCATCTTCAGAACACAAATTAAAATACTTTTGATGAATAGTTTTCTGACCTTGCATACACAGCAACACGACTGACACGTTCAAGGCCCAGAAAGGTAGTAAGGACATTGTTAAAATAGTCCATGTGACATCAGTGGATCAACCATAATGTTATGAAGCTACAAGAATACTTTTTGTGCGCAAAGAAAACAAAAATAACTTTTTTTACAATTCTTTTCCATGTCAGTCTTTGACACACACACAAGATAATTTTTTCAGAATTCTTTCATTAATAGAAAGTTAAAAAGAGCGGTAGTGTATATTATGTGAATACAGTCATGTTATTCATATTTATGCCTATAGCCATGACTATATTTATAACATACCACGGCCTCATGTACCTTATCGCTAAAATGTGACGTAAACACGTCCACACTACCATCCTCTCGTCTCGTTTGCTCATTAGGACACGTTGTCTCTTCAGCGCCCATGCCATCTCCCCTGTATTGTCTCTGTTGGAGCTCCATCCTAAATCAGAACGGACAGATCTGGAGCAACACAATGGGCCTCATTGTTGGACCCTGAAAGGCGAGCATGTGCTTCGCTAATGCTGCAATCACCACAGCCAACCTCCAGGACAACTTCTACATTCAACCTTTGATTAAGGAGGCACATTTAGGCATGGATGACTTCCCCGGAGGTGCCTGGGGGTTGTGGGAAAGAGACGTGGAGCAAGTGTGGCCTTGTCTATGGCTGCTGCCGACCGGACTGAACACAATCAGAGGTTATTAATAGTGGGTCTAATACGCCAGTCAGTTCCAGGTGGACCGGGACATGAGGTTACCAGTGTTAATCTGGACGGGACAGGAGGTGTTTGAGGGATTTCCTCAGAGCTGAGAGATCTCACATAAGTCTCATACCTCAAGTGGCTTCAAGAGCCCAAAGACTGTGAGGAATGAGGGTGTATGTTGAGGATAACAGGTGGTACTTGTACAGACCTCAAATTTATTCTTGTGGGTAAAAGGACATGTGTTTGGCATCATTTCATAACTTCTGTCAGCCTAACCACACTCTTTAGGAGTCCCCTGTATTTTCACAGCATGCCGACCAGAAACAATTCTGGTTTATTGGTGACCTAGACAAGATAGACGAAAAGAATAAAGAAAAGAAACATCTATCTATCTATCTATCTATCTATCTATCTATCTATCTATCTATCTGTCCATCTATCTGTCTATGTCTGTCTGTCTGTCTGTCTGTCTGTCTATATTAAGGTTGAAATAGATTTAAATGTGTTCTTATTTTTTTGTAACACTTTACAATAGTTGTATAAATAAACATTAACATAAATGAACACTGTATAATTATATAATGTAAAAAAGTTGTATAAAATTGTATAAATACACATTTCTAATTTTTATATTTTACATTTGTAGAGCATTTATTAATGTACTAACTAAAAATGAATGTTAAAATGTACTAGTATATGCAGGAATTTACTTATAGCCTATAACTTAAAAATGTAGTACAAGTATTAATTGCTATTACTGTCTTGATAAAATAGTATAGAATCTCACTGTAAAGTGAATATTATTTTATTTAATTTTTTTTTGTATAAATTGTTTACCTTAAATAGTCATCTAACTTCATTTTCAAATATACAAATATACAATATTTATAATATTTATATATAATGTACAAATATAAAATATACATATATTATATTATATTATTATTATTATTATTATTTAACACTTTACAATAGTTAATACATAAATATTATATGATTGTACAATATATAAAATGGCATAAAAATGTATAAATACACTTTTTATATATATTTTACATTTTTACAGCATTTATTAAAGTCCTAATTAAAAATTGTTAAAAATGTACTAGTATATGCAGGAATTAACTATATAGCTTAAGTGTAGTAAAAGTATTGTTCATTGTTATTATCGTCATGACAGAATAGTATAGAATAACACTGTAAAGTAAATTTTATTTTATTTTTTATAAATTATTGTTTACCCTAAATTGTCATCTAACCTTTTTTCAAATATACAAATATAGTGAATAATGTTACAAAAGCTTTTTTATTTCAGATAAATGCTGATCTTTTGATGCACTCAACTGTGTGTTAAATATGGATAATAATAATAATAATAATAAAATGTTTCTTGAATAGCAAATCAGCATATGATTTCTGAAGGATCATGTGACACTGAAGACTGGAGTAATGATGCTGAAAATCTAGCTTTGATCACAGCAATAAATTACATTTGAAAATATATTGAAAATACAGTTGTTTTAAATTGTAAACATATTTCACAATACTACTGCTTTCGCTGTACTTTGTATCAAATAAATGCAGGCTTGGCGAGCAGAAGAGACTTCTTTAAAAAAAAACATTAAAAATCTTACTGTTCAAAAACTTTTGACTGGTAGTGTATTATTATTAATGCTGTTGTTGTTGTTGTTGTTGCTGTTTCATTTAAAATACTGTTTACACATTTTAAATGTAGACAAACATGGTGTACTCAGGGACAAGAGCGTCTATCTGGAAGCATCATGTGATTGAGGAATGTTTACTTTGCCACAAGCGTTCTGAAAAATCAAAGTGACCACAAAATGAAACATGGACAGATCAGATGACACAGTTATCAGTTATGGACGTTCTGTGCAGAATGTCTCTATTCACAGATGCAAATGAGACTAACTGGAGCCTTAACAGGTTTTCATTTATCCTTACCATAGAGTTTTATACTGAGCTCAAATTACTTCTCATGACAGTGTGTTTACCCTTATGCAAACACCAGTATTATGAAAAACACCTGGTTTATGCTGGCCTGGTGATGGTGGATTACCACAGCAAAAGCTTAACTGGTTAATAGTCAACCAGCTTTCTGACTAGGTTAACCTGTTTGGAGACTGCCATCTAAAATACAACATATGCTGGTGCCCAAATATGCTGTTTTTTACAGAACAGCCAAGATCCCCTGCTGTTTCCTCCGCCTAATCAGATGCTCTAGATGTGGCCAGAATTGCACTCCTGATGTCTTACCACAAAAATATTTGCGGTAAAATAATAAAAGAGGTTTTTACGGCCACCAGCTGACCTACAGATGCATATTTAGCAAGCTGAAATAGAGGGAAAACAAGAAAAGCACTATGAGTGAAACATTATGAGAAGTACACATCTGTCATGAGGGGAAAAAAAGAAATTAAAGGATCCATTTTGCCTAAATGAGCAAAGACTTAATGGTCAGACTCAAAGGAGTTTGTCTATGTCATATCACAACGCTTTTTACAGCTCATTTGAGCCGCTCGGTTCCTTCATTTAATAGCCCCATATGCTTACAGCGGTCGCCTAAATGGGTCCAAATGTGGTGAGTTAACCTGTTCCTCTGTGATTTCTCTCGTGGGAAATCAGGATCCCTGTAACCTATGGAAATGCAGTCTGTTCCCACGCTCACTGTATGACTTTGGCAAACTCACATACACTAAGAGCTGACCAGCCTCCTCTGGCTCAGAAAGACTTCCACCTAACTACAACTAAATCTAATCATACCACGAGACCATGCCTGTTATACACTACAGTTCAAAAGTTTGGGGTCAGGCAGATTTTTCTTCAGTTAGGGTGCATTAATCAAAACTGACAGTAAAGACTATAATATTACAAAAAGATTTCCATTTCAAATAAATGCTGCTCTTTTGAACTATATATTTAACTATACATTCATCAAAGAAGCCTGAAAAGAAATGTATCACGGTTTGTGCAAAAATATTAAGCAGCACTTTGAAAAGAAATTAAGGTTTTTAAGGAAAACTTCCAGGATTTTTCTCCATATAGTGGACTTCAATGGGACCCAATGGATTGAAGATCCAAACTGCAGTTTCAGTGAAGCTTCAAAGAGCTCCACATGATCCCAGCTGAGGAATAAGGGTCTTATCTAGCAAAACGATCAGCCATAAATATTCTATACTTTTTAACCACAGATACTGATCTCGCACTAACTCTGTGATGCGCATCTACAACTTCACGCATTATGTAATCATGTTGAAAAGGTCACGCATGGTTAGTTCTTCATCTGTGTGCTACGGTTCAAAAAGGTGAGGTAGGGCAAAAAACTCATCCGACATCGTTTTACCCTTTTTTTTGTAAATGGCGATTGACTTTCTTTGCACGTTCACTTGCTATGTCGATACTTCTGGCTACGTCACGTGTGACATTTCCAATGAGCCTACGTAATGTGTGAAGTCAAACTAGTGCAAGACAAGCATTTGTAGTTAAAAAGTAATTTAAAGTAAGTCATTTTTTATGAAAATGGCAGATTGTTTCACTAGATAAGACCCTTATTCCTCAGCCAGGATCGTGTAGAGCCCTTTGAAGCTGCACTGAAACTGCAATTTGGACCAGTTTGGATCCACATTGAAGTCCACTATATGGAGAAAAGCCCTGAAATGTTTTCCTCAAAAACCATTATTTCTATTTGACTGAAGAAGAAAAGACATGAACATCTTGGATGACAAAGGGATGAGTAAATTATCAGGAAATTCTGGACTGAGCTAATGCTTGGCAGTTTTAGGTGCCATCTTGTCACACCAACAAAGCTGTAAAACGGGATGTAATTTTACACAAAAAGCTATTTTTTACACTAAAAACATCAAAATGGTGCATGTTTTAAAGAAGCTGTTCACTTTCAGAACAAAAATTTATAGATAATTTACTCACCCCTTTGACATCCAAGATGTTCATGTCTTTCTTTCTTCAGTCGTAAAAAAATGTTTTTTGAGGAAAACATTTTTAGGATTTTTCTCCATATAGTGGACTTCGATGGTGCCTGTGAGTTTGAACTTCCAAAATGCAGTTTAAATGCAGATTCAAAGGACTCTAAATGATCGCAGCAGAGGAAGAAGGGTAGCAAAATGATCGGTTATTTTCCAAAACATTGTCAATTTATGTACTTTTTAACTTCAAATGCTCGTCTTGTCTAGGTCTGTGTTATCTGGTTGGAAACAGTTAGGGTATGTCGAAAAACTCCCATCTCATTTTCTTCTCCAACTTCGGAATCGGAATACACAGAGTACACGCAGAGCTACAGTGTAAAAAACAATTTGTTGAGTCAACTTAAAATAATTTGTAACCTGCCTGCCTTAAAATTTTAAGTTCAGTCAACTCAAAAAAAGTCTATTCAACTTGAAATGTTAAATTATACTAAGTGACAACTCAGATATTTGAGTTGAATCAACTTAAAATTTTAAGGCAGCTGGGTTATGTTATGTACCCATGTTATGATTAGCAAACACAAATGTCTAAGTTGTTACTTAGTACAACTTAACATTTCAAGTTGACTAAACTTATTTTAGTTGACTGAACTTAAAATTTTAAGGCAGCAGGATAACAAATTATTTTAAGCTGACTCAACAAATTGTGTTTTTTATTTTTTACAGTGCATTTGTAATCAACATAATGCCAAAAATGCTGTCAATTGAGCTTAACTTGTACTGAAACCTTGAAATACTCCTGTAATGTTTCTAAGAGTGAGTGCATTCACTAAAACTCAGGGTAGTTTTTCATCTGATACTGTCCTGGAGAGATGGGGTGCGATAAAGTTAAGTGGACAAAACCTAAACAAGAGGGGTCCTGTTTAACTAAAGGGTCGGGCCATGCCTGCTCTGCCTTTTCAAAGGCCTTACTGAAGGCTGTCAGGTCGTATTGAGCAGACTGAATGCTGGGACGGCCGCCGGTGTCCACCCACTAGAAGAGAGCAGGTCTGTGACCCCGGTAGGTAGATACATGGGCTGGCATGTTTACTACTGACCCTGGGAATGAGCCAGTTGTATAGAGAGACAAGTAGAGCAGAAGATTCAGTCAGCTGACCAGAGCAGCACGTCTAGAAAGAGTGGGGGGACGAGGGTCTGTGCATGTGTGTTTGTGTATATAATGAGAGGGGGGCAGCTGATAGCAGACAGACTAAATCTGTGTTTAACAGGTGGTGGTCTGGGTATCATGTGGCGTTTTTGACCCTATACCCATGCACCCGACCTGACATGTTATATGCACTTTCAGCTACTGCTGGAAGTTTAATTAATTCAGGAAAGATACTTTCCACATTGCAAACGAGATCTCTTTCGTATGTCGTAGGTACAAGATTTCAACTGTTTCAAACAGTTGAATCTTAGCCAAATATTGTCCTATTCTAACAAACCTTATATCAAAAGCTTATTTATGACGTATAACTCTTATTTTTTTAAAAATTGACCCTTATGACTGCTTTTGTGGTCCAGGGTCACAAATTATTTGTGGGGGTAAATGAATATAGTCTTCCACAGTCAAAACTTTCAATAAGAAAACCCAGACCAAATTATCTGATGTATAATATTTTTATTTTATGGCTCCTGTATCCTAAAGATATTATATATATATATATATATATATATATATATATACGTTCAAAAGTTTGGGGTCAGTACATTTTTATTTTTTTTTTTTTTTTTTTAAGAAATTAATACTTTTATTCACCAAGGATGTATTAAGTTAATAATTAAAAGTTTATTAAAAGTTAATAATAAATAATTTACATTGTTATAAAATATTTATATTTTGAATAAACACTTTTTAAACTTGTTATTCATGAAAGAATCCTGAAAAAAAAAAATCACAGGTTCCAAAAAATATTTGGCAGCACAACTGTTGATATTATCCAACATTGATCATTGTAATAATAAATCCGCATATTAGAATGATTTCTGAAGGATCATGTGACACTTAAGACTGGAGTAACAGCTGATAAAAATTCAGCTTTTCATCACAGGAATAAATTCTATTTTAAAGTATGTTAAAATAAAAAACATTATTTTATATTGTAAAAACATTTTGCAATATTACTGTTTTTTTTTCTATATTTTTAATCAAATAAATGCAGCCTTGATGAGCATAAGAGACTTCTTTAAAGACTATTACAAGTCTTAACTGACCCCAAACTTTTGAACGGTAGTGTATATATATATATATATATATATATATATATATATATATATATATATATATATATATATTTAAATGTCATGTTTAAACGCTTGGGGACAGTGAGATTATTTCTTATGAAAAAAATTTATACTTTTATTAAACAAGAATGATGTTTGTAGAGTAATTTACAACAGCTTTGAACACGGCTCAACCAATCAGAATCAAGGACCGGAACTATCAGTTTTATAATGTATATTTTGGCAGTGCCTGGATAATTCAGTCTGAGTGATCTTTATCTAGAATTTTTTTTTTTTTCAATTGAGTTGAGAACTGTCCAGTAAAAATATATTGTTCAAAAAACACTTAAATCTTACATAATTTTGGTTTCAAGTAGTGTTGTCAAAAGACCCGGTACTTCGGTACTAAGTCGGTACTAAAAAAAAATAATGTTACGGTACCAGGTTTTCTTAAGTACCGGTGGTACCGAGCACCCGGTCAACCCGGTTCTTGATGCGCTATGCGAAAAGTGCGCAGTTGCGTCTTCTTCATAAAAGCACAAAGACACGGCGACCGGTGGTGCTGCTGATGCGGCTGCTCTGAATCCGCTTGTTGAAAAGAAAGGAGGAAGGAGCCATGTGTGGAAATATTTTGTATTTGCGACTGATGACAAGGGCAACATCATAGATCATCAGAAACCCACTTGCAAACGGTGTCATCGAAGTTCTCTCTCAAAAGGAGGAAATACATCGAACTTAATAAAACACCTCAAAGACCGACACCCAGATTTAATGAAAGTTAAAGCAGGTAAGTTTTAATTTAATTTTATATTTAGAGCTTCTGTTATAAAAATTATACGTTAAATAAACATCGCCATTTGCTTAGTTAATCGTTAGCATAAGCGCGGCTAATGCTAACGCGATAATTAGAATAAACTTCTTTATTAAGTGTTTAATGCTCCTATAGCATTTATTAAAAAAAAAAACAGGACATGATAGTGTACTATTTTTACACACCTGAGGCTTTTAAATGACCCGTGTAGCTAAAATATGTGTGTTAGAGAACAAATGTACAAATGTATAGTTAATGCCTTAAAATCGGTCCATCAGAAAAGCAGTTCTAGGCTATGAAATATAGTTTGCGCAGTTTGATTAAATAAAAGTACAGTCAAATACAGTCCTGTATAGTTTGGTAAAAGATACTATTCATTAACATGACTTAATATATTATCTAACATAAATTTACAGTGAGTGAACATTAATTAATGTGTGTGAATGTTGTTTTATACAAACATTTGATCGTTCATGTTTGTTCATTGTGCGTGAAATAATGTCAACAGATACAACTTTTAATTTAAAATAAATTATGAATACATTTTGAAATTAAGAAGAATAATTGCTATGTAACACTTGTTTATTAAGTCATGTTAAATGTTATCTTTTTGTAAAGTGTTTTTAATACTACAGTTTCCGTCTGTGTAACATTGATATCTTACACTCAGTATAAGTAATCTTATCTAACTTTGTTATAAAAAGCTGAGGTTTGTTATTTACTGAAAAGTTATATATAAAGTTCTGTTTAGCTGGTGTCAATCTAATATTGCATTTAGTCAGACTCAGCCCATTGTTTTACTGAAGTATATTATATTTTCCTTTTACAGCTGCAGGCTGAAGAAGACCACGAACCAAACTCCTAAGCAGACAATGGTTCCAGATGCTTTTGAGCAGCAGAAGTATGACAAAAAGGCAAGAAAACTGAACCGAGCTGTTGCTGAATTCACATGTATGGATTAAGTGCCAGTTTATACAGTGAAAAATGGGGATTTCAGCAAATGCTTCATCACCTCAGCTCAAAATACCAGCTTCCAAGTCAAAACTTTGTTTTATTTTTGTTTGTTATAAATAAGAATAGTGTGTTGTTCAATTCATGTTTTTGTGTTTTGATTTGGTACCGAAATTGGTACCGAGAAGCGTGGATTTTCACTGGTATTGGTACCGAATACTGAAATTTTGGTACCGTGACAACACTAGTTTCAAGGAAGAAAAATGTTTCGGCTGTGCAGCTTCAAATGAATCTAGATCAAGAGGAATGAAATTAAATAAGCCTGAACTGAATTACAATCAGATTTATGGTTGATGTCTGAGAGTGTTGACAGTATAAATTAACAGCCTCACAAAGCAAATTACCCAAAAAAGCCTCAAAATGTGAGTCACGGCATTAAGTTCCCGTGACGTAAGAATTTAGGCAGACGAGTGAAGGAATAAAAACCCATGTTAAGGCAGTTTGCAGTTTGTCTTTGGTGATTATCGTGGCCTGGTTCCCTTTGTGATCTGTACCCAGCATATGTCTCACATGGCTGTAAAGTCATTTAACAACCTCACAGTCACATCTGCTTCACATTGAAAGGACGCAATTCCTCTGGCCCCCCATGGACCACCACATAAAAGCCACCCTACTCTACTGCATCCTTACATAAGGCTTTTCTTTGCGCTGACAATCTTAATGTTACTTCAAAACTGGTTTACAAGACACAGACTAAAGATTATCTGCTAGAACCATGTGTTTTGTTTCATTAATGTGTTTTTCTTTATTCTTTTCTTCAGCGAATTCAACCCATAATAGTCAAACTTCAGTAAATCAAACACCAAAGACTCCACAAGGGATTGAAACCTGAGACGCCGGCTGCGAAGTAGGAAATAAAAGCAGCCAAAACTGTGAAATCCAAAATGGATTGTACGAGAAGTGTATTATTACAGATTGGCTAGATTACTGTCCTTGAATGGCTGTCCCATCTGTCATGGTTTCTCTTCCTGTGCGTACAGTGATGGAACAGCAGTAGGGTTGAGGGTCCAGGCATTACACTCAAATGTTTGGGCCTCTCTTGATGGGGAAAATTAGTCAAACGGGGCTTCAAAAGCCAGCGGTTACTGTACCATAGACAGATTGACTCCATGGGGCCGCTGGTCCTTCCCGAGCCCTTGAGGGAAGGGAAGTCAGGGGGTCGTAAAGGCGGGTTCACTGGGAAGCGGATCAGGTATCGGGCTAGTGCTAGGCCTGGGACCTTTATGAGCTCTGGGGGACTCGGGTAGGTCATAATGGTGACATTGAGGCGCCTGAGACCGTCTTACCTGCGGAGAGAACCAACACGGGACTGAGACCAAAACCAAAGCATGGGAAAAAGACAGAGTTCACTATAAATGTGATGCATCACAAAATGAGAGGTTGGATAAAAACAAAACATGGCTATGAAAAAGGATCCTGTCTGTGTTAAATTGTGTAATATTTCCTCTGAGGTGACTTTGTAATAATATTTTAAACACTAATATGAAGAATGTCCCCATTTTTCTTGTATGCTTTAAGGCCTATTATGTATTTGTTAAAATAACAAAGATAATATTAAGCGTTATCATGACACATAGCATTCCATTTCTATAGTTTTTTCTTTTTATATAAGCATTAACAGATACTTCAAAGGTGCTACAGCAGCACTAAACCAACAATACAAACATTGGAGAGGTGAGGACAGTGTCAACGAGTCAAATATTTTCTGAGAAAAATATTGACAAAGAGGGTTATGAAAATACACTCTTCAAGTGACTTACATATATAAAACTTATGTTTATAAAATTTATATATATATATATATATATATATATAAACAAACATCTTTATCCAAAAAAAAAAGAAAAAAGGCGTCTATGAAAAGGCCACTTTTCAAAACTTTGAGGTAAATTTTCCCACTTGCATGTTACTTTGAGGAGAAACATGTAATTTCCAGTCTTACTGTGTTAGAAAAGAGCAATAAATACATTACTGAGGTATTTTAATGTTCCCACACTAAGTGGATTTAAAAAAAAAAAAAACTTGGTAATGTGGTATGTCATACGCAAACCACACATCAGCACATTTCAAACACAAATGAGCTCCTGTTATTTGGTCTGCTACAACTAGTACAAGTTTTATTTTTATTTAACAACAGTATTTTTTAAAGCATACACTACCATTAAATAGTCCGGGGTCAGTAATTTTTTGAATGTTTTGAAAGAAGCTTCTTATGCTCACCAAGGCTGCATTTACTTGATCAAAAATACAGAAAAATGATAATATTGTGAAATATTATTACAGTTTTATATAACTGTATTCTATTATATTGTCAGTGTCTTCAAAAATCATTCTAATAGGGAGATTTGGTAAGTATTATCAACAATAAAAACATTTATGCTGCTTAATATTTTTGTGGAAACTGTTTTGTTTTTTGTTCAGGATTCTTTGATAATAATTAGAAAGTTGAAAAGAACAACATATATTTGAAACAGAAATGCTTTGTACAGTCTTCACTGACACTTTTGATCAATTTAATGTATCCTTTTGAATGAAACAATACATTTATATATAATAATTTATTTTTAATTCATAAAGGATACATTTAATTGAACAAAAGTTTATGTATATTTAAAAAGGTCTCTTATGCTCACCAAAGTTGCATTTATTTGACCAAAAATATAGAAAAAAAATATTAATATTGTGAAATATTATTACAATTTAAATGCAAAGCTCAATTTTCAAAATCAGCATCATTATTCCAGTCTTCAGTGTCACATGGTCCTACAGATTTTTTTTTGAAATCTCTAATACGTTTATCAGGATTCTTTCATGAATAAAAAGTAAAAAAGTATAGTATTTATTTATATATTTTTTTTTAAATAAAAATCTTTACTTTGATCATTTTTTTTTATCTATTTAATACATCCTTGCTGAATAAAAGCATTATTATTATTTTCAAATAAAAAAAAAAGTAAGAAAAAAAAACACTGATACCAAACTTTCAAAAACCGTGGCATATATTGTTAGAAAAGATGTTATTTGCTATTTTTTTTATAGATGCTGCTATTTTAAACTTTTTATTCATCAAAGAACCTGAAAAAAAGTATCACAGGTTTAAAAAAAAATATTAAGCAGCAGATAATAAATCAGCATATTAGAATGTTTTCTGAAGGATCATGTGACACTGAAGACTGAAGTAATGACTGAAGAAAATTTAGCTTTGCATCACAGAAATAAATTATATTTCAAAGTATATTAAAATAGAAAAACACTATTTTAAATTGCAATAATATTTCAAAATATTACAGTTTTTTTCTGTATTTTTGATCAAATAAATGCAGCCTTGACGAGCATAAGAAAGTTCCTTAAAAAACATTAAAAATCTTACTGCTCTCAAACTTTTGAACGGTAAATATGAAATGTATATACTTTGGTAAAGTGAAAGGTTAAAAAATGAAATTAAATGGTTTATTGTGTAAATATAACAGGTAATCACTTCACTCTTTACGTGAAAAAAGTAATATTATTATATTACATAAGGCATTACCCCCCCAAGACTGATGAGAAAATGACTAATTCCTCTGATGTCTGTAATATTATTTTCACAGAGCGCTGTTGAATTGGGGATTACTGCTGAAGCTGGCAAAGCACACGTTATCTAACTTTGAAAACATCCACTGCTTTGCTAAGTCCGATGAGACTCAAATATTTAGGACAAGTGAGCTCATCAGCCAGTCCTATCAGTCAGTGCTATTTTTCCCACGTCTCACGCCTCTCCCTCGGTGGGTGAACTGTGATTAGCATCACACACACATACAAAGAGAGTCTCAGCGTTTTCCCAGCACACTCACTCTCTCCTGCTCAGCACTTTGTGCGAGGTCCCCGTGAGATTCTCACACAGCAGCGCTCTCTGTCATCCTACCCCTCCACAGCCACTCTTGCTCTCTCTCTCTCTTCTGTTTGACTAGTATCGCTTCCCAATGGCTTCATTCTTCCCCTTGTGCCACATTGGTGAATGGCGTCCCCTGTGACCACACAGATACTTCACATCACAAAGCCCATCCGAAACTCAAAGTAGCTGACATGAGAGAAAAACGAGAAGACATGGGCCAAAATGAACACAACAAACAAACAAAATCAAGCAGGAAAGCTCTTTTGGTCTCAACTGCGTTAATTGGTACTGTCCCGGGACGCAGTTCTCACTGCTGTTCCAGATTCACCCCCATGTCCTCTCATAAACTACAACCCCAATTAATATACAGTGGATCTTCTCAGTCTTACAGGGCTGTAAGGCCGTCACTCATTAGCAGGTTCTCGCCTGGGTCAAAGGGGAAGTTATGGGAGGTGGAGGAGGGGTGGAAATAGGACAGGTTTGGGAGGGGGTTAACAGTTATGCAAATGAGCCGGACCCAGATAACAGGACAGTACAGACACCAATTAGCACAATAGTCAGTCTCGGCTATTCTGGGCTGCTAGATGTCATACTGTTTTATGAACTAAGCAATAACACAGACGGCCAAAATCACTGAGACTGCGTTTTCCTCTTGGGATATGCAGTTTTGGAAACTATAGCATGACTGGGCAACATGTGGTTCTTGTTAGGGGGAAAAATAGACATGAAAACAAACAAATCAAGAATTCATTTTGGAGCTTGTTACAGTTAATGAGAGTCTACAGGGGTTTGTGTTTGAAGTTGTCGTCCACTTACCAGCGCTGAGGCTTTTGACGCTTTGGACAATTACTTTCACGCTTTTAAGTTTGACTCGTGTGGCCTTCATCATCAACTCGAAATGGCGTTTTATGGTGTTTAACTTCCACACGTCCGTGCCACACACCAGTTTAGTGCGACGTGTTACCATCCCAAACCCTGTGTTGAGCTTTCACACCAAACTGGAGATTGACATCACGGTCAACACTCATAATCGAGCTATGGCGAGCAACAGTCTTCATTTGTCTGTCCATGTATAGTTTGTAACCAAATACATCAGGGATTAAATACACGTCACACATCATTCCTGTCTTTTAAAGCGAGAACGTAATGCCAAGGCCAATCGTAGACAAAAAAAAAGGATATACATGCTGAACAAGGTCAAGCTACAATCGCATGATCTAAGTCTGTTATTCTGAATTGTAAGAAATACTGCAATTGACTGATATGACTAAAGGCTGGAATCCACTACATAACTTTTGCCCAGATTTTTTCCCGCATTTACAGTCTAGAGGAGTCAACACTAGTTACCAAAGTTTAGAACCAGTTGACAGATTATGGGCAGAGAGATTTCATAGAATTTTTTTTTTAGCTCCAGATAATAAATCTGTCCAGGCAGAGGACATCACACATCTTTGACATTTTGAGACATTTTAGGCTCTAAACTATAAAAGCCTGTTTCCAGCACTGTATACAATTTTAAAAAAGGGAAATTGCACATTTTTATCTCGCAATTCTGACTTTTTTTTTCTCAGAACTGTATTATATAAACTTGCAATTATGAGTTATAAAGTCAGAACTTTGAGATAATTGATGAAGTTAAAAATGAAGTTGCAATTCTGAGAAATAAAGTCGTAATTGCAAGATACTGACTTGCAATTCTGACTTTATTTCCCAGATTTTCAACTTCATTTCTCAGAATTGTAAGTTTATATCTCGCAATTGTGACTTTTTTTCTCAAAATTGTGAGTTTGTATCTCACAAATGTGACTTTTTTACTCAGAATTGTGAGTTTATATCTCGCAGTCGTGACATTTTTTCTGATTTGTGAGTTTATATCTCGCAATCATGACTTTTTTTCTCAGAATTGCGAGTTTATATCTTGCAATCGTGAATTTTTCTTAAAATTGCGAATTTATCTCTCAATCGTGACTTTTTTCTCAGAATTGCGAATTTATATCTTGCAATTTACTTTTTTATATCAGAACTGTGAGTTTATATCTCATAATTGTGACTTTTTTCTGAGAATTGCATAATACAATCCTACAATTCTGACTTTTTTCCTCAGTATTGCATTAAATAAACTTGCAATTGTCAGTTAAAGTCAGAAATGCAAGATATAAACACAATTCTGAGAAAAAAAGTCAGAATTGTCAGTTTATCTCTGAATCAGGACTTTTTAACTCAGAATTTCAAGTTTATATCGTAATCATGACTTTTTTTTCACAGAACTGCAAATTTATATCTGACAATTGTGACTTTTTTTCTCAGAATTGCAAGTTTACCTCTCAATTGTGACTTTTTTTTCTCAGAATTGTGAAAAAAACCCTGAGAATTCCGTGTTCTCTCTATTCAGACTTTATTTCTCACAGTTGCATGTTTATATCCCGCTATTCTAACTCAATAATTTGCAATTGTGAGATTATATCATGCAATTCTGTGAAAAACTCACAATTATCTTTTTAAATTTTAGGTTCAGTGGCAGAAATAAACAAGACATACTAAACAAGACATTGTTTCTATTCGTCATTAGGCTTTCTTTGTAACCATTTGTTTGATGCCTAGTGTTTTAAACCAAGGTCAAATTTAAAGGCAAGTAGTGTATTCCTTAAAGTGCCTTAAAGTGTTTATGTCACATTAAATGAAGAAAGAATTACAGTTTCAGTCTGACTGAAATCTGACATTTCAAAGTGCATGTAAACACTCTTAATGAGACTATGTTAAACAACACAAATTCACCACAGTTCCCCTGAGCACTATTCACCCAGGTTAACATTTAAATATTAACAGTAGCTTATCTCTCCATTAATTACCATTGAAAGCACCAGGAGATCCACATAATGAGATCTCTTGATATTCTCCCAGAGGAGCCATCTCAGCATTCCCAAATGCTATTTAGCATTCAAATACCCAAAATGGGCTAATTCACCTCAACAGCGGTCACCCCACCCAAAATGTATAGCTGCAATATCCCATTGTTTTCAGTGAAAACAAAGGAAACTGTTCAGCATCTCAGTATCTGATACCCCAGGCCATTTTAAGCTACTTGCTACAATGCAACTGTATAGAATACCAAGCATTTAAGGCATAATCAATATCTCACTGAGATGCAAATGTGGTCACTATGACAACAGCATCATTGCATAGACCAGAGAGTCATGGGAGAAGAATGAGATCAGTGATCCCAATTACAATAGCACATGTGGTTACATAATAACAACTGGCAGCGTTCTCAAAACCCGAAGGTGGGGAAACCCGACAATTTAAACCCACTTGTATTAATAACAGGAATCCGATGGGTGCTTCTAGCAATGGGCCTATTGGCATGCAGCGAGCCATTAGAATGAGAATAGAGGCCTGATGAGAGAGACCTACAGTAGTGCTTTAGAGCTTAATGGGCTCCGGGCAGCACAGAAACATGTCTCAGTTTTCAATGGTTGGCTCATTGTCCCACTCAGCAAGGTAGTGGCAGGCCACAAAAGGGAAGGGTATAGGTTGAAGAGAACTCTTTCAAAGAGGCTGAGTGATCCAGAGCCTGATTCACCCACAAACAGCAGCGTCCTTGTCCTAGCTCCACTGTTCCAGCACTATACAAAGAGAGCCAAGCGGCTCCTTTCCCATCATTACACCTCCCACTTCTTCCTCAAACTGTAAGCAGCAACAAAATGTCACTGCTAACAGGTTGGGGAGATGATTTGCTTCTGCTTGTTGTATGTAAATCTCGCACATGCTTCCAATGCTGCTCAAAAAGTGCTTAAAGGGCACCTATTATGCAAAATTCACTTTTACATGTCGTTTGAACATAAATGTGTGTTGGCAGTGTTTGTACACCCACTCATTTTATCAGTTGGCATAAATCATAAGCAGTGTATCAGTACAAGCCGTTCACAGAATATGTAAAATGTGATGTCACATTTTACAAGCCCCGCCCACGACTGTTGACGAACACTGCCGTAATAGTGAGCCACACACAATCCGCTATGTTTATCTTCACACTACAGCATTTAAATGCAGCATTCAAGTAAGAAATGTCTTCTTATTAGAACTACAGAAATTATTTAGTCCAAAGCAGTGAGTGATTTTCTGTTTTTATTTCATTGTTTGGGGTCACATTAACAGCTGTTTACCTTTAGACATAACTGACTGTTTTTGTAACTTGTGTTTTTAACATACTTGTGAGTATTTGACAGTTTAAGCGTAATACGACATGAAAGAGAATTTAGCCGCTTTCTGCGTGTGTGCTTTGGATGTGTGTTCAAAAAATCCTATATCAGAAGTTTAAACTAATATGGGTTAAAACGTATGGTTTTAATCATGCGATAGACATGATAATCAAACCCAAACAAATGTTTTTTTCTCAGAGTATCTGAAGTACGAACTGTAAAGGCACATTCCTATTTTGGATATGTGGGCGGGGAGCAGCAGCTCATTTGCATTTAAAGAAACATGCACAAACAGAAGTTTCTGCTTCCACTTAAAATAGGCATTTTCAAACTGATATAATAAATGATCTGCGGGGTATTTTGAGTTGAAACTTCACAGAAACATTCTTGGAACACTCGGGGCTATTACATCTTGTAAAGAAGAGGCATAATAGGTGGCCTTTAAATTATACTTTTCCTTGTGATTGCAGTTTTTAATGGTGTTTTGTTTCAGAGAGATATTTAATATCACTCTGAAGACTTTTGGAAGTACTTGATGTGTTATGTAATGTTGCTACATTACATACATTGAACATTTGTGGTTGAGGACAAGCCCGGACAAGCCAGGGGTGCAATCTGACCCCCCACTGCTACAGAAAGGCCATTTAATCCATCGCTAAATTTTCCATAATCCATTTGACATGGTGGAAACAAAGCACAAGATACAGCAACAACAGCTGGCACTGTGACACAGGCACTGGCGTCCAACATCTGCAAAGAACGACAATCCAACTATTCTCAATTCTCAGAATAACTAAATTAAGTTTCTTCTGAAGGATCTGGAGAGAATGATGTGTGAATCAAATACTTGGATGCGCCTTGAGAAAACCAACAATGTTTATTTGTTAAAGTCGCAAGAAAAAGTTGAGGCGCAAACCCTAGTGCATTTTCTTGTTCACGAATATTTATTCCAAAGCACTGTGTGAGAGAAGGACATAGCGTATAAAAAGAGCAGTGGCAGAAGCCAATAGCTCTGTTTATTCTCCCAGCATGGCTGTGCTAGCATTGATAGGATTACAGGTCACACCAGAAGTGAGAGCCAGGGGACTCCGCCGGCCCCTCAGAAGCTGCATTATGTTTCCCTGCTCGGGACGCAACCGTAGAGGATATGCGCTGCAGGATTTATAGGCCAAAAAAGACAAATAAATAAAGAATGTTTTCCCTTCATCTGGCTAGATACTTTTTCCATCAACTGAAATAGATTTTACCCAGATGGGATGAATACTGTTTCATTATCACTGTGCACTTACACTGCAGGAATGATATCCAGAGCCATCACTGTCTGGAATCCCATTTCATCCAAGAGCTTTGGAGAAAGAAACAGCGACCTGGAAAACAAGACAGTAAGACACTGAAGCTCCAAGGACAGATTCAAGCTTGGCAGGACTTGGTGCTTGCATAATTCAATCGAACATTTCACAGATCCCCACTGAATATGTCAAACGGCCATGATCGCTTCTCAAAGAGCCATTTTTTCCCCTTTAGTTGAGGAAGGAGATGACTATATGTCATGCATTGTATTCGATATTTGAAAGTTCTGTTTCGCAGCTGGCCAAAAGCAAGAAATTATCCCCCAAAAATCAAATAGACCACCAAAAGACATACTACAGAACACATACTGTAACTCCAGATGATTGCAATACAGTTAAATGCTCCATTATGTGGATCAGAATAATAAACAGGAGACTGGAGGCTGACAGACAACCACTAACCATCCCACTATGTGCCTATTGTACAAGAATACAGTGGGACGCCACATAGCCGTCATCCACATACAGCTGTTGTGAATTTAACCTCCGTCTTCAAAGAATCTAGCCAATGGTTGGAGGGAAAGTAAAAGAGAGAGATGAATAAAAATAAATGTGCAACGGATAAGGAAATGATCTGCCTTTATCAACACGATGGCGTTTTACCACTCCGAACAGACCACTCTCATTACCCAGAGTATCTGTGTTTGTAGTTGTGGTGCATCGAGGGTATTAAGATCAAAGCGAGTCAGTTTGCATCAAGGGAACTGTTTAAACTGAATGGTCAGATAAGACAACTCTGTCCTCAAATACAGCTAACATGCCGAAATTGCTTTGTTTACCCTGAGCAAACATTCAAATCCCAAAACAAACAGTTGTGCCGAGCCTTGAGAGCTTGGATTTTGGCAAGCGGGAAACGGGGATGTTCAGACAGGGCACGTCCAGTTTCATTTAGGAAGGATGCCCGACACACGCAATGAAATGTCGTACCTCTCCTTTGTGCTACACACACATTAAAGCGACTATAAATAGCAAAGCAGTAATCATATCCATTCCTCTGAGATTCTTCATCATCCCGTTCCAGATGGCACGGAGGGAATGGGGTTGCAGGGTTGATGCGTTTACTCACAGGATCGTTGGGCATTCTTGTGGGGAAGTGGGTTGTGCTTGAACGGGAGATTTCATTTAATTGGAATTTGGCGGTAACGTCTTCAGATGGGGATGGATCCGGGATGTGGTATGGAGGGCAGACGGGGAGCTTTTTTTTTGAGAATGAAAGGGAGGTTGGAAGAAAAGAAACTTTTTTTTCTCTCCTTTTTTGTTATCCATCAGAGGAGGGGGAATAGGGTGACTGGCATGAATCTGGGATACAAGCGGAACTTTTGCATTGTGTGGTTTAGTCCTGCTTTTTATTGCACAGATTGTCTGAGGAGTCCGACAAGGGGCCTGCCAAAGTGTTCCTCCATTCCAGAGTAAAAAAGGGTGCTGATCCTAAAAAAGAACAGAGGCTGGGGGAGGCTGACCCCTCTGCCTGGTTTCTTATACACGTTTTAACACATTTTTTGTAGGCTGCTTCAAAAGACTAACAAAAGATGCTGTATGTCTGTTAGCAGCACTGGAAAGTCTGAAGCTGTAGAATTTCTGAAGGAGCTCAACTTTTTGTTAGATTCTTAGGCTACGTTTACACGACAACAATGTAGTCAAAAACGGAAAAGTTTTTCCCTGACGTTTTTAAAAAGTTTTCACCACGTTTTCAAAACGATTTGTGTTTACACATATATTTGCGAAAACTGCCAAAAACGCTGTATTACCTATGCCAGTAGTTGGTGTGCTGTTTGTTCGCACTTGCCTTTGAAATCGACACGTATTGAGCATGTCACCGTCACCGTTTTGAGTGTTTACGCTGAAATGATAATAGTGCCATTTTCAAAAACTTGCAGTTTGGAAAAAATGTGAAAAAAATGTAAAAATTATGCATTTTCAGTCCCCAAAACGCAGTTTTGTGTAAATGAACAGACAAAATGCATAAAAAGTTTTCCATGTTTTGCTGAAAACATTTAAACATTGTTGTGTAAAGAGACCCTTAATGATATATTCCAACTGACCATTTACTGGGTGTTAATTATCTCTTTTATCAAAAAAACCCAAGAACATCTCAGCTGTTCAGCCTGTCTTGGAAGTGAGGACTTACTGTAAATGTAGTGTCTGACTGCCGCTTGTTTGAAAGCAAGCTGTTGAGAGGGCTAGAAGTAGGATATAAAGCATTTAAGTCTGTCACCAGCAGTTGCCGTGCTGTCAGCTGGAAGTCACGGCCAGGGTCGTGCTCCCAGCTCTACAGGCTCTTCAACGCAGAAGAGGCGCCATTTTAAAGTAAGCAGAAGGAACACGCGGTTGTTTGAAGGCCTCACGAGGTCAGCTGCTGTGGATTGACCGGAGCGCGCCATCATTGTGAGCTTGATTTGAATGGTGACACTGAGAAATGCCTGGTACTTGATGTGAGTAGTCTTATTCTTCATAGGTATATCTAACAGAAACATGTAGAGATCAATTTTCATCCTGTGACAAACAAACAAACAAAAACCAGCATTATTAACTGCATTAACAAACTAATGTGTGTTTATGGGACAATTTTTGTATTGTGACTGTCAAGTTCTTATAAAAAGTCTTTAAATTATTATATATATATATATAAACACACTTAGTCTATTTAGCTTGTCATAATTTCTGCCATATTTACTTTTTAATCAGATTTATAATGAAATTTAAAGAGATTGAAAAAGCACAATAAACGTACTCTATGCTGTAATATAAGACAGCAATAAACTAATGCTTACTTTTGAATTGATTAATTAATTAATTAATTAACTTTAATAAAGTCGCAATTACGTGTTATAAAGTCAGAATTGTGATATAACCCTGCAATTCTGAAAAATAAAGTTGCGATTGCAACTTTATAATAAAACTTTTTAAAAAGTTATAATAAAACTTTTTTAAAAAATTAAAGATACAATTGCGAGATATAAACTCACAATTCAGACTTTTTTCTCCTAATTGCATGATATAAACAATTCAGAGAAATAAAGTCAGAATTGCAAGATAAAAAATGACAGAAAAACGCTAAATTCTGACTTTTTTTTCTCACAGTTGTGAGTTTGTCAGAATTGTGAGATATAAACTCACAATTGCAAGTTATAAAGTCTTGAAGGGAAAAAAGAACGTTCTCAGAATTTTGAGTTTATATCTCAGAATTCTGACTTAAAAACTTGCAATTGCATGTTATAAAGTCCCAATTGTGAGATATAAACTTGCAATTCTAAGAAAAAAGGTACGATTGTGAGATATAAACTCACAATTCTGAGAAATAAAGTCAGAATTACGAATAAGTAAAGATCTTCGTGGAACATGATCTTTACTTAAAATCCTAATGATTTTTGGCATAAAACAACAGTCAATACATTTGACCCATACAATGTATTTTTTGCTATTGCTACAAATATACCAGTGCTACTTAAGACTGGTTTTGTGGTCCAGGGTTACAAATGCCATGTTCAGCCCAGCTCCTGATAATGCCAAACATGCAGTTTACAGTGATTATAGCACACGCATACACAGTTTGTTTTAAAGAGTATGTTCTTTGAAAATGTTTATGCCTGTTTGGGCTCTTCACCCTCCCCCCACTTTGTCCCTCGCCTGCTGTCCTTTAACGCGTCCTCCTATTGACAGTCTCTCTGTGGTTCCCACAGCACAATAGCCATCAATGCCCCGCCCACTGGGCGTAACCAATGCTGTGGGCAGTTTATAAAAGCCCCTCCGAGTCACAATGAGGAGACTCTCAGCGCTACTATGTTACAGTCAGATGTCACGCATGTTTTTTAGAGTAGGCTATCGGAGGGAGGTTTAGATTAATGCTGTGTGTACCACAAAGAGAGCGTCCTTCTCTTAGAGTTTAATAAACATGTCGAAAACGTACGGGAGGAAAGCTGTGCTCTCCCTCGCGGGAGCGACCGTCACCTGTCTGGCGCTACTGTTATTTCTGTCGCAGCATCAGCGGATTCAGATGGACGGGATGCAGAACGAGATTGAGGTCGGCTTGCGTTCGCTTCAGAGTCTGGGGGACTCAGAGGCTGATGATGGAGCTCAGCCTGAGCAGAATGGAAAGAAAGGATTCTCTGCCTATTTTTCCAAGCTGACCCGCAGCAGGAGGGAAGCGGATAAGCCCACCGAGGCGTCCGGAGCGACGACAGACGCGCCGCCTGCTGAGGACATCAGCGCGGATGACATCTTCATCGCAGTGAAGACCACTAAGAAGTTTCACCGCTCCAGACTGGATCTACTGCTAGACACCTGGATATCCAGAAACATGCAGCAGGTATGTGTGTTTACACTGTTACAAACTGTTTGTAATAACTTGTTGCACTCTTTGGTTACATATTTTACCAGCCGGAAACAAAGGGGATTTTTTTTTTGTCGTGATAATAATGATAAATGGTGTACACTTTCCGTTGCAAAACCTTTTGCCACTTTTAGCTATGAATTGAGTTCATTTTTAAATTTTTCCAAGTGAATGAAATCCATTTACATTATTACTGTCTTTGTTAAAAATTATATAATTAAAGTAAGTAGTATTAATTGGAGATGGATCAGTATTGCTTTTTCACGAGCAATACAGCTTATGTTTGTTTAACTGGCCAGTAACTGACACATAAATGGATACATTTAAATATAGCTAAAATATGGTTGCAAGTTTATTGTCATCTTTGTAACTTACATTGTCACTTTACCTGTGAACGTTGTTTCCTGTTGAACACAGTGGTATAATCGTGTTCCTCTTTAGAAACCCGTTGAATGATGGCATTTATTAGTATACATGTTAATAAATGTGTGAATAACAGTAAAAAATAAAAATAAAAGCTGGTTAAACCTATTATCAGCTAATAGTATTAATACTAGCAGGACCACAAAACAAATACAAATGTTGTACATTGTTATTAAGAGACTAAAAATCAATTTATCTGCCTGGCATATTAAAAACCACATTATAAAACTCAGATGCATAGTGCTGTCTGTAGCAATTGCTGTGCTGCACACAGAGCAATGGGTGGCTGTAGGTTCCCCCCTTTCTCCCCTCCAGCTCCATTGTTTGGGGTGTCCCCGTGAATACGCCAGAGCTAAGGATGCATCACAGCAGCGGCTTCAGAGCTGTCCCCTTCTCAGCACTAACAAAGCGTCTTTCTGAAGGGGGAAAGAAAAGCTTTGCCAGCCCCTTGTCTCCCACTCTCCATGGGAACTGGGGATCTGGAGCAGAGGCTGGGTCAAGCTACCCAAGCGGTGGGAAAAGAGAGTCTTCGTTATGGAGATGCTGGGGGGCACAAAGGGACAGCATCTATAGGCAAGGGAAGGCTTTTCAGCGGCATGCCGAGTGGCTCACAGTATGAAAATACAGCTCTGAGAAACAGGCTTCTTTTGCAGCCAGCACAAAAGCACTTGCGGCACATGGACAGCAGCGAGCGAAGAGCAGTCAAAGTGATTTTATCCACCACCTAGAGTAGTTGCTCATACATTTTGCAAAAGTCTGTTTAATTTGCCTCGGGGCTCTGTCACAATCAGTTTTCCTCACACCTTAGACAAGAGGGCTTTTATTATTGTCATTTGAATATGACACAGCCATAGCAACACTTTTATGTGTTCGCAGCGTCACAAAGAACATTATGTTTGTGACGTTTCAAAGCATGTGGAAAGTGGAAATTTAAATCAGACCAGTGTAGCCTCTGTACTCATTCAGTCAGCTCAGATTTGTCTTTCACTATCCAGCTAAAATGATAGGTGAGAGTGAGAACTAAGACAAAGTTTGCTCAGTACAGGAGTTGATGGAAGTTAACCCACAGAAGAGAGAGTTAACAGCAGGGATTAATAGCAGCAGCTGGTGGGGAGCAGCGCAGACATAAAAGACCAGCGCAGCCCAGAATACAAGGGGGAGTTCCTGGAGAATGAGTGCCAGGTGGCTGGGTCTCAAAGAACAAAAGATGGCTCTAATGCCAGCTATATGAATCCTCGCATTTTCAACATGTGCACACGGAGAGCCGCTCTCAAATTATTCTTACATTCATCCGTGCAACACCTGAGTACGTTAAATCCCAGTTATTGTCAACTGAACGGCCGGGGATTATCCCAAGGACTCCGGTGTACTGTTTGGCCGCTTGCCACAATGGCTGGCACCAGACAAGTGTTTGGCATTGTTAGACCCCCAGCATGGGAACTCTGTCACATATGTCAAGTGAGATGATGCATGACCGACACTGTGAATGTGTTCATAGGGGTTAGAAACTTGTGTAGGAAGGATCTTTCCAACCCGCTTACCTGCTTCAGGTGTTGCCTTGATGGGTGATGAACAGCTCACTGTCTTGGGCTGTTTACATGTAAACACTGAGAGTAGATCCAATCTGTGCCTGCTGTTGACACTCACGGCAGCCTGTGGCTTTTCCTGGTGGGAAACTGTCTTGTCTTTGTTTAGAGTTAGTCACGGTCAGCTAGAAGCTCCCCTAGCTTAGTTAATACACTGGAATTATCAGTATTTTTCGAAGAGAATGAAACCCTAGTTGCTTTCTGAACACTTGTTTCTGATTATTAAAAGCATGCTTTGTAATTGTTTCAAGTTGATGAGTCAGGACTCTTGAATAGTGTTATTCTTTTCAGTCAGATCTGCCTCACTTTGAATTGTTCACGCTGCAGCTTCTGGCTTCCGCTGTTTCTCCAAATTTCCCCCCTGGAACAATGCAGCTTCCCCAGCGAGAGAAATTCACAACAATGAGAGAACAGCCTGCGCCGTGGCTGCGGTATCCGGTGTCCAGTTACACAGATAGCTAGCAAATGCCATTCAGATCAAATGCACACTTGCTTGACGCAAATGAAATACCATGACCAACTTCATTATCTCTGTCTGAAATACTTAACTCACTGTTTGTGGCAGTAGCTTCTCTGGGTTGAAGACTAGACAGTGAGAGCAGTACAGATCTGCTGTGGCACGAGTCTGTGCAAGTTTCTGGGCTCTGATTGGCACAGGTAGAGGGAGCAGGGCTGTTTGGTGTTTAATAGAGGGAGTAACATCTCTCCACTTCCTTCCCGGGTAGATGGAGACAGACAGCCAGGCTCCACGCTCACCCTGCCCTATGCCAGACCTTCCCCTTTAGTGGGGTGGGAAACCCTACCAATCTCTGCCCGCTCATCAGAACTCCAAAAAACCCTCGTCCTTTCTTGTGTGCCGATGCTGGGAAAAGTGCATTTTGAAGAAAAGACTTGACATTTATGAAAGCAACCACAAAAGGGTCATTTTGGCTCACAGTATCTTCAATAAAAGGGAAACCGAGAAACAAAGCCATGTGCCACGAGAGGCCTCTCTTTAGTTAACCACTGCAGCTGTATGCAAATCCAGGCAAACATATGTAGGATTTACCCAGTGACGGCTTTACCCACTCCTCATTGTCCTCATGCATAGGGACAGTGCGAGCAGGGTTGGGGGTGAGCGGCCACACACACACATTGTAATGCACTAATCAGCTCTGAGGTTTCTCTCTCTGTCAGTGCCCAGTCTGCCTTGGCAGCTGCCTGTGTGATTAGTCTGTCCTTTCAGCGGAACTCTACGCAAACAGCGCCAGCCTCTGATCCTTTACCCGGTCCAACCGCCTGCCCTCCCTGAACAAACATCGGCCTTGGGCCTTGGCCCCAGAGTGCTGCGCTAAACATCTGCTCAGAGTTTGTTCTGCAAACCAATCAAACATTATCTGGCAATGTTTGAACATTCCAAAAAATGCGACTGTGAAAAGGGGGAACGAGTCCACGTGTGTGCGTGCTGGCATTTGAAAGGCAACAAAAAAACGACTTCACTGTTGAGATAAAGATCACAAAACAGCTGAAGCTCATAAGAGAACGTAGGTGTGCATGTTCAAGGCCAGTTGGGCGTGGGCAGGTTGACCTGTTCAGACACGTGGCTATGATAAGGCGGCGGGTGGCAGGTGCTGTCTCACCTGAGGTGGAAAGTAAACAGGTTAACGCTAGTGCATGGCCAGGGGCACGCCGCCTTTTCATCAGTGTGTCTGAGGCGTGTGGCGTCTTCTCCTCAATGGTTCCTTTGAGCTGGGGCTGCTGCCTTGCACCTGCTCTGTCTTATCTTTCACAATGAGCTCCTAATCCCACCCCTTCTATTTTAACGTTAACAAAACCCTGAGGGGTCAGACGTCAGCGAATGCATGCTGGTGTGAATGTATATTCATCAATTCGAGTATGTCTGGGAGAATGGGACCTGGTGCTTCTTTCTTTTCTTCCAGATGACTTGGCCATTCCTTCTTGAAGTGGATAGAGGGATGAGGAATGGAAAGACTTGGGAGGTGGTCAAGGGCAGTGGAATGGGGGTGGAGTGTTGGGGGTGGTGGGGGTAAGTGGGGCGGTCTGCTCCCTGCTTTGTTCTGAGCCTGGGATGCTTTGGGGTGCGGAGCAGTTGCCATGGAGAGATTGACAACAAGAACAAGGGGCCTTTATTTTGGGGGGTAGAGTTTGGCTTGTTTAACTTGCTGAGTTTTCCATGGCGTAAAACCCAGACAATGGTTCCTAATCAGTCCGCTTGGAATAAATAGCTCTCGAAGACACATGATTCCAATTTGGAACGCGCCAATTCCTGTTTCGTCTCTGCTCTAGCGCAGTGATTCATTGATGAACTTGAGTGACTCCATTGATAGAGCTAACCAGGCTTTGTCTTGTTTTCGCAGACATATATCTTCACGGATGGCGAAGATGAGGAACTGAAGAAGAAAACTGGTGAGTGCGGCTTCCTCAAGCAGAAGTCACAAGGCTAGACATTCCCACTTTGATATGCACATAGTTTGGACTCAGCCTTCTAATCCTCTTAAAAATCTTGTGGTTAGTTAAAGGCAGCCGGGCTTTTGGGGGAAGATGGTATTAGGGCGCGTGCAGAGTCACCTGACCTCTTAGATAATGGCCATTTCTCAAGTGATAGACATAAGTAGAGTATTACATGTGCATTGACATAGTATCTGTCCTCTTGTTCACACAGGAAGCCATGCTATCAACACCAACTGCTCTGCTGCCCACAGCCGCCAGGCTCTGTCCTGCAAGATGGCTGTTGAATACGACAAGTTCATCGAGTCTGGAAAAAAGTAAGCATTGCATTGCATTAAGTACTAGTTTTAGTGTCAAAGCAAACCATATGGAATGTTCTAAAGATATCTCTGTCTGGTTTAGGTGGTTCTGTCATGTGGATGATGACAACTATGTGAACATGAAGACACTAGTGAAGTTGCTGTCCAACTACCCTCACACTCAGGACATGTACATTGGGAAACCCAGCTTGGACAGGCCAATTGAGGCCACAGAAAGACTTGGGGACAACAAGATGGTAGGTGGTCAAAAGTATCCAACTTTTTTAAAGATAAAAAGGAGTGTTAGGAATACAAACTGATGTTTTGGTTTGTCCATTCCAGAGACCTGTCAATTTCTGGTTTGCTACGGGAGGTGCAGGCTTCTGCGTCAGCCGTGGACTAGCTTTGAAGATGAGCCCCTGGGCAAGGTGCAAAAAGCTCTCAACTATCCTAATGCAGCGTCTAAGAGCATAATCACTGTTCTAAGATGATAGTAGACTTTTTTTTGACATACTTTATTCTTTTTATGACAGTGGTGGCCATTTCATGAACACTGCCGAGAAGATCCGTCTTCCTGATGACTGCACCATTGGCTACATCATCGAGTCAGTTCTTGGGGTCCCTTTGACCCGAAGCAGCTTGTTCCACTCACACTTGGAGAACCTCCAACAGGTGTCCAAATCAGAAGTACACAAACAGGTGAGGAACTTTTTAGGTGAGACACATTTTAGTTCTATAAAATGCAGTACGGTGGTATTAATTCTGTGTTTAATGTCATTTCATTTAGATTACATTGAGTTATGGAATGTTTGAAAACAAGAGGAATATCATCAACATGAAAGGGGCTTTCTCTGTTGAGGAGGACCCATCCAGGTAAGACAATTTCTTAACACTCTAGTTTAGAGGTCTTCAGCCCTGTTCCTGGGGACCCACTATCCTGAAGAGTTTAGCTACAAATCAGTCAAACACATCTGAAGCAGCCAATCAAGGTGCTCGAAATGGATTGAAAATACACAGTCAGGTGTGCTGAAGCAGGTTGGAAATAAACTTTCCAGGAGAGTGGGTCCCCAGGAGCAGGATTGAAGACCTCTGCTCTAGATCAGGGGTCTCCAAACTTAGTCCTGGAGGGCAGGTGTCTTGCAGAGTATAGCTAAAACCTTAATTAAAAACACCTGAACCAGCTAATCAAGGTCTAGGCATGATAGAAACTTTTAGGCAGGTGTGTTGAGGCAAGTTGGAGCTAAACTCTGAAGGACATTGTCCCCCCAGGACCGAGTTGGGAGACGTATGTTCTAGATTATACTTGGATGTTGTTCTTATTAAAATTTGCATGCATGTTCAAATCTAACCTCTATTTTTTTTTAAATTCTCCCTCAGGTTCAAGTCAGTGCACTGTCTGCTGTACCCAGACACGCCTTGGTGCCCTCCTCAGGTTGCCTATTAAGGTGACCGGCTCCTCTGTTGTATCCTCGTCCCTCACTGCCTCGGTATCTGAAAGGCATGAGGGACCAGTGTGGTATTGGGCCGTGCGGCCGCTGCGTTTACTCTGCAGTGGCGCACGGCCTTCCGTGGTTATACTGGGCTGCTGTGCGGCCCGCCTTTAAACAGTTCCTTCCTGCCTGGTGCCTGAGCTTCCTGTCCAACTCAGACATTACGAAGGGCCTGGCTTTCAGAAGGACGCTTTCAGCGCCAAGCTTCGCAGGCAATCAACTGTGCTTTATGTGATTACTGTTGCTTGTATCCCATTTGCAATTCTCATAGAATGTAACTTTCTAGTATACCCAAGCCTTTTGCCAGCTTTATATGTTTAGTTTTAAATTCGAATTAGCAGATTAGTGCATACTTTATATTTTATTCTCTCCAAATGCCATTCAGGATGTTTCGTTCCCTCAGGTTTGATTGAAATATTCGGAGGAAATAAGTAACATGGGTGCTTTATTATCAGTTCTAAAGGACTCCGGACAAAATTAACGACATGAAGGTCCATTATTTTTGCGAATTTATTTCTTTGATGTCAGTGTTATTATAATTATTATTGCTGTTAGTTTTTTAAGACATTTTGCGCTGGCAATAGGCAAATTTTCCAAATATGCTGTCAGGTTATTTTAATCTGTGGTGTATGAGGATTGAGCACTTTTTTCCCTAAATCCTCTGGGCATTTAATGGTGATTGAACTGTTATCTTAAAGCTGTGTGAAAATGTATCAAGTGCCCAAATTTTTAGATCTTTATATTATTATTTAATGCCAATGCATTCACACAATCTTGGCAGATATGTATGAGATTTTTTTGGCTTGATTTATTATTATAATTTTTTAGCTTTGCTCAAAGATGTACTGAAGTGGGAGTTGCACAGCTTGGTTTTAAATATCTGTTGGTTGCTCAAGTAAAGCATCTCCTAGCAATCGCCTAATGCCGTTCACTCTTATAAATTGGCACCAGAGCCACTGCCAACACAATGTACATTGTTAAAACAGATGGCAGCTAAAGTTTAAGACATGTTTATAGCTTAGATCTGAGTTCTCTGATCTCTTTTGCACAGAGCGGTCTGGCTTAGAGCCACAGTTTTCACGGCTGACAGTTGGACATCACTATGCCAACTATACAAAACATGTTAAGTGAGAGCTTTACATGAGCAACAACAGTGATCCCAACAGAGTTGCAGTTTCTCTATGGGAATGACCCATATTGGGTGAGCCTGTATATTTTAATTTAAAGCAGTATTTATGTACTGTGCCATTTTAAAACAATTGTATTTGTACATAATTGTTTAGATATTATATGCATTTTGGTCACCTATGGATCAGACCTAGTTCTGATGATTGCTCTAAAAGGTTTTTTAATGCTCTGATGTTTGCTAATGGCTGTAATTTATATTCCAGTATCTGGATTCTTTGTTCAAATGTTGTCCTCTCAGGGATCACAATCCTGATATTGTTACCATGGGCTGCCTTGGTAATTCACCATTCAGCTTTTAAATAAAGCAGCATATTCGCTAAAAATCTTTACTGCAATGTTGTTGGTTTTCTTTCAGCGAACACACTACATCTTTCAAACACTTACAAAATGTCAATTTTAGTCAGTTTCTCACACAAATGCATCATATGACAAACATAGACCACATTTATCACATATTTTTCCAGCCACAGTGAATGTAGATGGTGTTAGGGCACTGATGTACTTTAACCGTATGGAAGACAAAAACATGCAATAACAATTTTAATGTTTCGGTGAACTTCTCCTTTCAACAACATCTAAGGCAAACAGCAAAAAAGACACACTTTCTACTATAGTTCAAGTTAGACAACTTGCATCAATCATTTAGTGTAAAATCATTGCCAGACCACAGAGGTTCAGAGGCCAGTGTCTCTTACTCTGTCAAAACTGTTGTGAACTGTTACTGAAGCATGCAAGCAAAACAAACTCAGCCCCTTGTGGGGTTCGAGTGCTGGCACTGACCCATTCTGCGTTGCTTGTTGTATTAATGAAACACACTTGAAAGTTTAGTCTCACTCACACGTAATTTATTATTCTACAACAACTGCCATGGGAAAGAATATTTCCACACTACCGGGCCTTTCAACACACTATATAGTCATGTCATTTGAGGCCTGGTGTATATAGGGGTGAGCAAGGTAAAATGTGTCACCCTGTTAATTTAACAAAATGTGACCATTTTTAAATGAATGGCTTCACTACATTAAAACGTTGTGATGTGGGATATTAATTTTACGTTTTAATATAGTTGTTCTAACACAGAAGATTTTTTTTTTCTGGCTGGTAAATGAGTGCATGCTGTTGAAGTCCAAAGTTTACATACACCTTGCAGAATCTGCAAATTGTTAAATATTTTAACAAAATCAAAGGGATAATACAAAATGCATGTTATTTTTTATTTAGTACTGACCTGAATTTCACATAGATGTTTACATGTAGTCCACAAGAGAAAATATTAGTTAAATTTATAAAAATGACACCGTTCAAAAGTTTATATACGCTTGATGCTTAATGCTGTGTTGTTACCTCAATGATCCACAGCTGTTTTTTTGTTTAGTGATAGTTGTTCATGAGTCCCTTGTTTGTCCTAAACAGTTAAACTGCCCGCTGTTCTTAAGAAAAACCCTTCATCTTTTAACACTGAGGGGCTCATATGCAACTATTACAGAAGGTTCAAACGCTCACTGATGCATCAGAAGGAAACACTATGCATGAAAACTTTTCAACAGAATGAAGGTGTGTAAATTTTTTCTTATTTTGCCTAAATAATATTTAGTAGTGCCTTTCAGAAGCTACAGAAGATACTTACATGTTTCCCAGAAGACAAAATAAGTTAAACTTACCCTGAATTTAAAATTCAAAAATTAAAATTTTAAAATGCAATGCTCTGAATGCAGCGTTTTTCTTTCTAGAGCATCAGTGAGCGTTTGAACCTTCTGTAATAGTTGTATATGAGTCATATGAGTTGTATATTTTGATGGATCTCAAAATCATACAGTCATTGTTGGAAAAGGTTCAAATACACGAACATACTGAAAAACCAAAGAATTTGTGGGACCTGAAGAATTTTTCTGAAGAACAGCGAGCAGTTTAACCGTTCAGGACAAACAGGGAACTCATGAACAACTATCACTAAACAAAAAACACAGCTGTGGATCATTCAGGTAACAACACAGTATTAAGAATCAGGGTCATATTTACAAGCTCAACTATTTTCTCTTCTCAGGATAATATGTAAATGTCTTTATGTGAAATATCTTTTTCAGGTCAGTACTAAATAAAAAATAACATGCATTTTATATGATCCCCCTTATTTTTGTAAAATAATTAACAATTTCTGCAAGGTGTATGTAAACTTCTGACCTCAACTGTAAGTAAGTTTAAAAGCCTTCTGAGACGATTCCAAAAATGTCCACTTTCAGGTCGTGGTAGTCATCTTTTTGCTGTGAAATCTTTAACAATTTTTATTAAATAAACATATATTGTTTTATATTGTAACATTTCAGATGAACACTTACTGGACTGAAGCAACTTTCACTTGGTTATCAATAAATCTTTTTTTAGAAAAATCATGTTATAAATCAAATATGATACATCAGGCTCCCAATCATCTCAATTATAACTGTATTGCATTACACTGAATGTTTTACCTCCACACACAAAAAAATGATGGGTTAAATACAACCCAACAGTGGGTAAAATGTTTAAATGTTTAACCCAACCTTCTGGGTAGTTTTATTTAACTCAATTATTGTTAAAAAAAAATGACTATATGGCTGGCTTAAAGTGAAACCAAAATATGTTGTAAATTAAAAATCAGAAACATGATTACTAGAGGCATCAGCAAAAATCCAAAGGTGAACATTTATTAATAAGCAATTAAAAAAATGTCTATTATTTCATTTTTTATTATTATTTATTCTTAAAGGAGAAGTCCACTTCCAAAACAAAGATTCACATATAATGTACTCACCCCTTTGTCATCCAAGATGTTCATGTCTTTCTTTCTTCAGTCGTTAAGAAATTATGTTTTTTGAGGAAAACATTTCAGCATTTTTCTCCATATAATGGACTGATATGGTGCCCCGAGTTTGAACTTCCAAAATGCAGTTTAAATGCAGCTTTAAATGATCCCAAATGTGGATGTAAATCCAAGCCGAGGAAGAAGGGTCTTATCTAGCGAGACAATTGGTTATTTTCATTTAAAAAATACAATTTAAATACTTTTTATTCTCAAACGCTCATCTTGCCTTGCTCTCGTTGAACTCTGTATTCTGACTCAAGACAGTTAGGGTATGTCGAAAAACTCCAATCGTATTTTCTCCCTCAACTTCAAAAATCATTTCAAAATCATCCTACATCACTGCAGAAGTACAAACCCAGTCTTTGCAAAGTGAACATGCAAAGGAGATCAAACACTCTTAACAAAAAAGGTAAAACAGCGATGTAGGACGATTTTGAAGTTGAGGGAGAACATGAGATGGGAGTTTTTCGACATACCCTAACTGTCATGAACCGGAAAAAACAGAGTTCAGGAAGAGTAAGACAAGACGAGCGTTTGACATTAAAAAGTATATAAATTGTATTATTTTTATTAACATAACTGATTGTTTCGCTAGATAAGACCCTTCTTTCTCGACTGGGATCGTTTACAACCGCATTTGGGATCGGTTGAAGCCACATTTATACTGCATTTTGGAAGCTCAAAATCGGGGCACCATATTAGTCCATTATAGGGAGAATAATGCTGAAATGTTTTCCTTAAAAACCGTAATTTCTTTATGACTGAAGAAAGAAAGGCATGAACATCTTGGATGACAATGGGGTAAGTACATTATATGTGCATCTTTGTTTTGGAAGTGCACTTCTCCTTTAATAAATGTTAATTCCCAACCTATTTTGGGTTCACTTTAAGCAGGAAATATAATCATTTTTAAGCAATAATTGAGTTAAATAAAACTACCCAGAAGGTTGGTTTAAACATTTAATTCAACCACTGGGTCAAAACAACCCAGTCGTTGGGTTTGTCCATATTAAAGCGACAGAGATTCATTCATAAAACTCTTACTAAGACATTATTTGGAGATATAGAGTGACAACTGCTATTTATATGCTCTTTGATTTACATTGCAAGATATCAGAATTTCATCTTACTTTTCTGACCTCGTCTAGTCTCATTAAAAAAGGTTAACAGCGAAAGAATATAGTGTGCTCACTAAAAAATGTTGGGTTAAAAATAACCCAACTAGTAACCCAACTATGGGTTGGTATAGCACCTTCCCATCTATGGGTTATTTTAACCCAATGAATTGGGTTAAAATCCAGTTGGGTTAAAAGTAACCCAACAGTTGAGTTAATTATTTAGATTCATTTATATCAGTTTTTATTTATTTATTTTTTAATAAAAATACACTATAACACTACTTTGTTTTCAAATAAATATTTTATTTAAATATGCAAATATTTTTTTTACAAATATATTTTTAAATGTAAAACAGTCATACTGCAAATGTTTACAAAATAAGTGTACAAGAATGTGAAAATATAATACATTCAAAACACACAAATATGCACATACAACTGACATATTTTCAAGATGTACACTGAATTCAAAACCAACAAATGTGACTCTGGTCCACAAAACCAGTCATAAGGGTCAAGTTTTTTGTATTTAAATGTAAACATCATCTGAAAGCTCAATAAATAAGCTTTCTATTAATATGTGGTTTGATAGGATAGAACAACTATTTGAAAATCTGGAATCTGAGGGTGCAAAAAAATCTAAATATTGAGAAAATTGCCTTTAAAGCTGTCCAAATGAAGTTATTAGCAATACATATTACTAATAAGAAATTCAGTTTCGATATACTTATGGTAGGAGATTTACAAAATATCTTCATGGAACATGATCTTTACTTAATATTCTAATGATTTTTGGCATGAAAGAAAATTTGATAATTTTAACCCATACAATGCAATTTTGGTATTTCTGCAAATGTACCCATGATACTTATGACTGGTTTTGTTGTCCAGGGTCATAAATGTGTATCAATTCATATTTATTTATATCAACACATACACAAATGTGCCCAAATAAAACAAACATGACATACAAACCTTTATCAATAAAACAAAAATAAAAAATCATAAACACAAGTAATAATAATAATAATAATAAAACAAAGTAAATCTGCTGGCTGCTGGACTTGCTGATAATCAGCAACATAAAACGTTTTTACTGATCAATAAATACAAAGTTTCTAAGGAAGAGGTAATGTGTTGAAAGAACTCCTGGAACATTAAAGACTGTGTGCTGCAAATGGGTGCAGGGGGCTTTGGGTAGTTGATGTCATACATGTAGAAATGTTTGAAACACAGATCCACTGCTTGTAGTAAGGTCTTCTGTTCCACTGCTTCACCGTTGAAAATGCTAAAAACTTGGGAGGAGTTCTTGGAATTAGTGCAGCAATGCTGGTGTCATCCGGCAGCATAAAACTTCCTTCATTGACTCCTTCCTCTGTGATAAGATGAAGCAGAAGAAGAAACATTTTACAGATAAACTAGAAACATTTTTTCATAATTGTTGGAAAACGTACACTACTAATCAGAAATTTTTGAACAGTAAGATTTTTAATGTTTTTTAAAGCCTGCATTTATTTGATCCAAAATACAAATACAAAAAAGCAGTAAAATTGTGAAATATTTTTACTATTTTAAATAACTGCTTTCTATTTTAAAAGCTTTGAAAAGACTGGACAATTACATTTTAAAATATATTCAAATAGAAAGCAGTTATTTTAAATGCTGTATTTTGAATCAAATAAATGTAGGCTTAGAGAGAAGGGAATTCTTTAAAAACATTAAAAATCTTGCTGTCCAAAAACTTTTGACTGGTAATGTATATGGATCACTAATATAAATAGTTTACTTACCTTGAAATATTTCAGTTAATTGGCATGTGGATGTTTAATGTATGAGATTCCACTGTTGTAGTTTTCCCTTCACTGAAGAACCCAATGTCTAAAAATAAGTATAAACACTTTTAGTACATATTTAAAAAACATACAAATCTGTCATAGCTTTATAAGAGAAATGGCTGTAAGTAGAGGCGATTCTAATATATGCATAACAATATTCAATGTAAATAAACCATAAAAACACATTTAGTGTTATTACAATTAGTGCTCGCCTTCCAAACAACTGACGCTTGCCCTGTTTTGACCAGCAGGCGTCGCCGTTGTGTCACGAACGATTGGAAGCAGTGAATCATTTTGCGAAGCGATTCGTTTAATTGATTCGAAACTTTTAAAAGCTTCGTTTCTCCCATCACGTCTTTCTTTTGGGAAAATCTGATTCTTTTTAGACTTTTCTAAACAGAGAATTCGCCGAATTTGAGCGCATCTCTCTGAGCTGCCGCTGAGCGAATCTTACATACTGGACCGAAGTTGAATGATCCGTGCGGAGCGGTTCAAATGAACACCAATGTCTCATTTAACATTAGCCATTTCCCATATAAAGTTAAATGTGATAATCATCAGTGCGACCAAACAAACTGTAGTCAGAAACCGTACGTCTAAAACCCTTCATCAGCTGTAAAATAATACTACACCTGTAGACAGTGATTTCAGTAACATAAGTAGTCCTATATACATTTCACCATACATTATTAACTTTAGGTTACTGTAATACATCTCTAAACAGTTTTACAACTTTCTGCTCATTTTTATTTACTTTATTACTGCTAGCGACCTAACTGGGACAGCTAAGTTAACGTTAACGTTAAGTCATTCATTTACAATCCAGCTCATTCTCCGCAGTAACGCTACAATACACTGACTAAAGGAAACTACAACTTCGTTAAAAAACAAACATACAACAACAAAAGTTCAATTCTGAAGTGCTTTTCACGTTCTTCTTATAAGTATAATGTTATAAGAGTTATCAAAACCCTATTACTCACCTCACACTGATGCAGCAGCAGCTTCTTCTGTCGTCAGTCACTGTCGACCGTTAAAATTTGAACTGTCGCCGCGGGAACCAATTAAACCCAACGCTGGGTTATTATTAAAAACAACCCAACGATGTTTAAAAAATACCCCAACGTTTTAGAAAATAACCCAACATAGTGACCCAATATGTGTAACCCATCTATTGGGTTAAAAAAATAACCCATCTATTTTTACTGTGTGCTCATCATAGTCAGAATCAATATATGCAGCAGAAATACATTATGAAGACTCATTGCTTTAGATCAAAGAATTCCTTCACATAAATGGGATGTCAACAACAGAAATGTTGTAAATGTTATTGCAATATAATACAAATCCTTTTATGCCTTCAACATTAATAACAGGCTGAGGTCATATTTTGAGAACCCAACCACAAACACTAATTCCACACCCCGATGACACTATTCAATATACTTTTAAAACCACAATTTTTTACATTTCAGTCAGATCGCAAAGATCTTATAACAAACATAATCATGTTTTTATTAAGTCACATCTGTGCCTGTTTTAATGGTGTGAGAGTTTATATTCTTAAGCCGCGACTGCCTGTTTTCCCATGAGTCTGAGGGGATTTCTGCATTCTTTAGGGTAAATCTAAGACACGGATCACCCCAAAATCAACCGCTGCAAAAAAAAGACTTCCTTCAATGATCCTGAATCATATTTCTCCCTCCCAAAAGCCTCTTCACAGACTTCACACAGTTCATATGTCATATGTGGCTGCAGATGTCAGAAACCATGTCTGCAAGAGCCAGGGCATCAGACACATTTGGGCATGTGTTTGCTCCCGCTGTACTGTAATAAGCCAAACCTATGATTACGGGTATTCATCTTGAAGTCTGCGTTCCAGGAAGCCCAACATCTTTTTGTTTAGGTTAAATACTACATTTACATTCAAGGTGGAGAGCGAGATTGAATTATGCAAAGCACTCAAGCAGGGCAGCCAGCCAGAGAAAGTAATCTGCCTGGAGGAAAGATAACTGCCTAAATGCTGCTGAGATAGTCATCAGTTAAAAGAAACCGGGAACCCATCCGTACACAAAACATTACGTCTTTAGTGTGGCATATAAACAAAGCTGTCTGTGCCATAACCAAAACAACTTGCTTATGACCTCAGAATCATAGTGAGCGATATATATGTGTAAGCTACACCCAAACATCCATGCCATTCATCAACTTGAAGGGCTTATTAATGACTTCTGCTAACCACTTAGCTGGTTGGTATGACAAACATACAGAACCAACTTTTAGAAACAGAATACATTTCCGTTCTCATCCCCGTGCCAAATTCTCATTTGTAATTAAAGCCTTGAGGTCTGTTTTGACTGCTTCTGCACTGATCCGTGAAATACAGTTGGACCACACAGTGTCTGGCTTTGAAAGAGAGTGGAAAATGACTCTAAAGTCAAAAACAAAAATCACTCAGAAGATCTATAACGAAGTCTTGGATTAAAACAAACCAGTTCCTTTCTTTGACACTTGACCTTGATGTATCTTGCGATGCCAGTTTCACCTCAGAGAGCCCAACAAAAACACTGAATGCGAAAACATCAGGCCACAAACCACATGGTGGTTTGCCATTCAAATAAAAGCCGACTTGAGCAAGGCAACCGTTGCACGGTTTCTTGGAAGGAAGATGGCAGCAGTTTATTATGAGTCAGAGGGCTCTGTGGTCCACATGTCTTCACATTCTCAGAACTTTTGAACTCTTGAAACTGATCACAGCAATAAACTGTTTATTTTTATGCCCACTTCTGTTTCTGTGTTAAAGTCAAAGTGCTTGCAAATTCATAGTGAAAATGTCTGTTAGATATTGATCAGACAGCCTTCCTGCTGATTCTACAGAAATAATTCACCTCATAAAGGTGTTACTTTCACTATAGCTCTTTTTAAATCTGATTGTTACGCAGTTATTAATGTGCGCTGAGCATTTTTAGCATTGCTTAGGAGCATTTTTATGTGCTATTTTGTTATTATTCAGATAAAAAAATATGTAATATGTATTCAATAAATTAGAAGTAACAGCAAGGTTGCTTTTATTAAGATTGTTCACACCAAGGATGGTAACTATAAAGATAACGATAACAACCCTTACAAAAATTACGAAAAACCAAAAAGCCATGGGTACTATATGTAAACCATGATAACCACAAATTAACCATGGTCTTGCTACACTAACCGTAGTTTACCTGTGGTATTTGTAGCAAAACTATGGTTATACAAATGGTAATCAATGCACCAAAAAACATGGTTACTCTATAATAAAACCATTGTCTTGAGGGGATATAATTCTAAAAATCATTCTTAATATTAAAGAATAGCCCACAACAGCTATAATGGTAAAGGCACAGAGAAAGGATATCGTTGGAATCACTTTCAGAATGATTTTCTCCAGATGATGAATGAGCCAATCAGAATCCTGCGATAGCCAGCTTGAGAATTTCAAGTGGCAGACGAGCGTCATAAGGATAAAGATATACACTGCCCTCCAAAAGTTTGGAAACACCCCTGGCAAAGTGTGGTTAATCCTGCTTTCATAAGCTCGAGAATTTACACAAATTACGTGAACTGGGCGACACAATTGCCGCAAACGTGCAATATCATGTCTTCCACGCAGGCTGAAAAATAGGAAAATAATGAGAAGAATAATGGCGTGCAGTAAATGGTAAAACTGTTTGCACTACAAACAAGTGTGTTCATAATTAAGATAATACATTCAAATAATATGGTAAGACACACCAATTTGCAGTATCAAGCAGCAAAACGAGCTGTTTTGTACAGCTAAAAAGACCTAGAAAATTTACAAATGGCCACGCCCACTCTTACGGGGGAAAAAAAGGTGGATAACGAGCTCGAGAATTTATCTTTAAAGATAAAGATATAGTTCTAAAAATCATTCTTAATATCAAACAATAGCAGAGTCCACACCACAGCTATTTCACGAGTTTACGCTTACATATAATTAGCCGGAGTATAGTAATGCATATTTGGCGTCCTGTCCGGGGAAGGGCTCCGAGCTCTGGAATGGCTCGAACCCAGAGACCACCCTCCCTCTAGGTGTAATGAGAACTCGGAGTGAGGAGATGGGGTGGTGGAGGGATGCCGACAAACCGTCAAAAGGATAGAGGTAAGGTGGCTGTATTTGAATCTATAGCATTGATTAACTTGAGTGAGCTCCTGTTGTGTTAATTAGGCTAGGTATCTGACATGCTCCTCCCGAACCTTGTTAATAAAACATCAAAACGATAAAGGCACAGAGAAACAATACCGTTGGAATCACTTTCAGAATGTGTTTTTTTCCAGCTGATAAGTGATAAAAACATTGACAGCCAATCAGAATCAATCCTGCTATCATGAGATCGAGAATTCAAAGTGGGAGACGAGTGTGCACTTGTGGTGTGTGCACACCTAAAGTGAATTTAATTATTCGCAGGAAAGTCCATGCAAAGACATGACTAGACATGAATTTGTGCCGGGGGACGTGAATCGGGCGATGCGCAAGTCGAAACATTTTAATTGTCATGCAAGCCAGTCAGCAAAGAACTTATTGAAATGTCTGGTTGTATCAGAAAATGCAGGAAAGCATTACGCAATCATTTTATTTGCGTGAGTAATCTAGAACGATAACGCAATGAGAATATTCACTTCGAATTTGCTGTGTACACAGCAATGGAATAAACAGACACGAACAGAAGTTCACTGGTGTGGACACTATAGTTATCTTTATCTACCTTATTCTTCAACATGGAAGTAAGCCAATGGGTGAGACTTCCGGTTCATTATCCGCTATAGGGAAATAACGAGAAGAATAACAGCGTGCAGTAAACGGTAAAAATGTTTGCACTACAAGCAAGTGTGTTCTTAATTAAGATAATACATTACAATAATACAGTAAGACCAATTTGCAATATCAAGCAGCAATACAAGCTGTTCTGTACAGCCAAAAATAGCTGGATGTGGATGAGACGCGTTAGCTCTCATGGGAAACATAAGGTAGATATTTCATTCTTGGTGTGAACGAGCCTTATTAGTCAGTCTCCTCTCAACTCTCAGCTGTGATTAGCAGTTAGCAAGCAAGTGCCAGCTCCACAAGTTCTCTTGGCCTCCCAGGCACTGGCCAGAGCTGAAATCCCCATGAAAATGTGCTCAGAAGAACTGAACGACTATCTCCTAATCCAGCTATCAGATATCCTCCGCCAAAGAGGCTTTACCTCACAGAGCAAAAATGTCCACTTCAGGGATTCTCATGGAGGGTTATCAAACATGCTGAGAAACATCTCCTGGGTGTCCTTCATGTTCAACATTAATTCCTTCAGCAGTTCGTTTGTCAGTAACTTGGATTTTTCTTTTGATTTCCTTGGCAAAGCTGCCTGGATGAACTCTCACCTGGATGACAAGAAACAGTCAGATAATTTCAAGGTTTTGTTCCTCATTTCAAAAACCTGCACACATTTGACATAAAGCACCAGGAGATGATGTTCTGCCAACGGTGAGGGTAAGTGTTATGTGTGATCTCATTCTCTACTTCCTTCCATCTGCATGTTGCTAGCTACAGGCAGATCTTTCCGACAACACATTCTGGAAAATATTAGCTTTTTGTGGGCCTTTCATCAGTGTCTGGTTTACATCTGCATAAATTAACACTTACTTCCAACTGAAACAGAAAGTTTCATATACGTCATGTACTAAGAACCTTTCCACCGAGCCTTGAGCTACTTTTACTAAAAATTGCAAGTAGTTCAGTTATTTTTGACCCAGTGTTACTACTGTTAACCAAACTAAAACAATTTAAATATTTTTTGCTAATTGAAATCATGCTTAAATAATAATAATAATAATAATAATAATAATAAAAATATTTTAAAATATAGCTGTAAGCAGTGATTACTGGGGTTTAAGCATTTAAGGCATTTAAGCATACATGGAAAAGGATAATACATATTATTAAGCAAGGCTGCATCCACCTAAATCAATGATTAAAAAGCCTTTTTTGGCAAATCCAGGTAATTCACCATAGAAATATGATGCTTTTTTTTATGTTTATGACTTTTATAGCGCCAGCTGTGGTCTGATCCCCTAAAACTTTGCACGCTTGTTTAACATCACGTCGCATATGCTCAGCAGGTTTTGTGATGTTTTGAGTTTTCCTTTAATGTTTATAGGATTTGGGGTTAATTCGAACAGGCCCCTTTTCCAAACGACCCCGTTATAGCTTCCCAAAGGGTAAATTTCAACATTTTTTGATAAATATTGGCCTAGAGAGTCCAGAGAATTGTACTGAAGTGTTTATTTCCAGAATGAGCGAAAAACCTAGGAATAGTTCACAAAAGTTTTTTTGTTACATCTTCTCAATCATTTATCAAATGATTTGATCTACAGCAGTGGTTCTAGAGGCAAAGTTGTCTGAAATGAGGAGTTCTATTGTATGATATATCGTGCATATGTGCGACATACAAGCGTTTGTGCACTTTAACAATGTGATATCGCCCTGCCCAGTGACCGATTTATTTAAAATTTATCTTAGACATTATCTTAGACAATCGGAAGAGTTTCCTTCCGATTGGCCTTTATTAACCTTGTCTGGCAGGTGCTCAAAATTCATCAGGCAATGGCGGTCATGTTTTTTGAGACACGCAAATGTCCTTGTAGACACTTGTGCCACATTGGACCAAGACCATGCACACCAATTTTCATGCTGATGGAACGAATGGTTACACAGTTATAGACATTTTTATGGTTTTCCCCCTCTTATAGTGCCACCAAGATGCCAAGCTCTGCACTTATTCCCCCCGTGACCTCAGATTGAGCTCTTACATAAGTGTTCAGAGTTTGCCGGAGATATCTCATTCCGTTCAGGAGTTATAGGCGTTTTACTAAAAGTGGCCCTGCCCCTTTTGAACATTTTGGCACCCCTTTGCGTCAGTCAGTCAAAAGTTCAATGTTTTTTAGATAATTATTGATATTCACTCTCCAGAGAATCTTTCTGCACTGTTTTGTTTTGATTGGGTGAAAAAACTAGGACTAGTTTGCAAAAGTAAATCCAAAATACACAAAAATTTCACCATACTCATGACAGGATCTGAGGTATGCATTTTATTTCAATAATTTAGGACGACATAAGACACTTGAGCCTGCGACTGACGGTTGAGTGATTTTAAAAGTTATGTTCGCTGTATTGCCACCATTTGGCCAGTTGGGGTGAGCCTTGGTCACTTTGTCAGTGGTGTGAGTACTACCATCCCTCAAAGTTTCAAGTCTCTACGGCTTACGGTTTGGTCTGCATGGTCAGTTTTTCGCGGAGATCGCTGATCTGTAACCATTTAAGATACGCGAGTGAACCCCTAAAAACCCGATAATGTCATTGGTGCAATACATAAGCCATTACATATTTATAAACCAATATAAAAATATCTTGCTAAAATCATATAAGGTACAGATGTTCATCCAGTGTCATAAAAATGTGGTTCTCCTGAGGCAGGAATGGGTGAATGAACTAGTTTTACGTGAAAGTGAAATCTGTTGGTGATTTTTGATGCAAATCAGGATGCAAATAAGCAGAAAATCAGTTGTAACTTACAGATTTCTCTCAGGCCAGGACAGGATGGTGCTATTAACAGGTCTAACATCTTTGGTTTCCTGCAAAAGTTCACGACAGGATTGTAATCAATAATAGCAACTAACTGTTATGAGTAAAAACCCGATTGCTGCTCTGCTCAAGGTTTCAGTTTTGCATTTCATAACGGACACAACAGACCAAACCTCCTTTAAAAGAAATTACTCACGTTAGCTTTGACTACAGAGCTCAACTCTCTTGCCCTTTAGCACAATGCTGTTTTGGTGTAAAGCCGGTCTTCCTGCCAGTGTTCATTCTTGAGATAGTCTGGGGCATTCAGAGGCAGCGTGGTGCACTAATGTGGGTTATACCTTGTTAACTTTCTCTTGTCCCTGTGCTGTGGTGGGAAACAACACTGAGGTATATAAATCGCAACAGTGAGGGGGAACAAAGCTGACAAAATGGTTAAGAAAAGGGCGCATGGTTTAGAATAAATGCTCTTAGATGTTTCTGAATGGTGTGGGTATTAGAGAAGAGCAATGGGTGGAGTTTGAAGTTAACTGACAATCAAAGCCAGCACTGGAGGAATGGCTGCTTCTCCACACTGCTCTTTAATAAAGGAGAGGGAACAACAGGATTGAGCTATTCAGAGTGGCCTGCTCCTTCCTGGTGGTGGAGGATGATGTTAAAAAGAGGCAGTGGTGTGTGAGGAATGGGTATGCTGACCCCCTGAATACAGCTGCCTCTCTGAATGGCTCTGGGAAACCTGTCCTGTCATTGTGACTCAAAATCTTGTCCATCAAGATGGAGTGTAAAGGGAATTTACACACTAAAGACAGGTCTGACGAATAAGATGTGTTTTGAGAGTGTGGAAAGAACCTAACTGACCTTCTGTTAAGCTCCACCCTCACTGGCTCAAAACAACAGTCCATAGAAATGACCTGAGTTTTCTGTCAACAGTGTAGTTTTCAGTAAAAGCGTTAAAATGTTATTCTATATTCTTAGACAAGCTGAATTTTGATACTGCAAAACATTTTGGTTTAAGAGCAGACACTGCAGGCAAAAACAGGTTTTTCATGCACCTGTCAAGTTTGAGATTTTTGGCTTTTTGGTGTTTTTTCAAACTAGTGGAAAGAAAACACCCAAAGGACACTGTGTTTCTTTTATAGCAATTTTAATTAAAATGCATTCAATTAAAATGCATATACAATTTTAAAGGCTGTTTTCTCAAAATGACTTTTTCTCCTACACTGAGCCATAAATCTCCACTTCAGTAGCACTTACACACACCAGACTTTACATTTTTATCCCTGGCTATGTCCTGAAGGTTCTTACAGAGGGATTTTTCATATATATAATTTGCTTGATTATGAACAACATATTATTCCCCCCAAAATAGTGAAAATATTTTATTTTCTGTCTAAGTATTTTCTAAATTATGGACTGACAAAAATGAGATACCCAAAATTCCCTCTGTAAAAACTTTTGACTCTAATATGTCAAAACAAAAATAAATAAAAAATAAACAAACATTCTGAAACTGATTCATCCAGTGTTTAGATTTTTGTACTAGAAATGTATGCAAATTAGCACATATTTTATTACATTTAGCCTCATTTGCATATTTAAACCTAACATTTTAGAAAACTTGTAATACAAAAATATTTGCGATTATCAACGTAATCAATCAACTGGGTAAGTAGTAGTAATCGACCGATATTGAGTTTTTTTTATAACCGATACTGATACCGATTATTTGCATGTTTATGTGCCCAATAACCGATATGCAGAAGCGATATTTATTTACTGTTATAAAGCTCATTGGATAATGTTAATTCACTGAATAATATTCTCTGAAATATTGGAATATAACAAACAAAACATCGTATTTTATTGCATTTCTAAACTGGTATGTCATATCCAGAATCACTAATATTTTGTCGTTCTAGATTCTGACAAAGCGCTGTTTACGCAGAACTATACTCAAACTGCGATCGCTCGCGGGGATAATAAATTATTAATTTCCATAGAATTAATTTCCATTTCCTGAGCATCAATCCAGTGAGTGTACAGCAAAATGAAAGCGACTTCATGATATTAACCATATACACAACAGAGAGAATTAAATTAAGCGCTTTTATTTCCAACATGTGCACATTCATTGCTGTATATTATTGAATTCAGAAAAATTCACATATTTATTAGGACGGATTATCTTACGTGACTCTGTGAGTTCGTATTTCAAGCTGCATAAACTAGCTACATATCAGGCATTTATGTAACACATCTAATATGTGAATTAATGGCTGTTATGTTAAATAAAGTTTACTAATTACAGCTAAGCAAGTGCTTTACCTATGCATGCAGTTGTTGTTGTCTCGTCTCCCCTCAGACGCGCTGAAATGGCGATCCTGCCGGTAATTCTCAAAACACCCACAAGACGGCGTCGTTTATCGGTGAATTTGATATTACAAAACCGATAACCGATTATGGTAAAATGCTTAAATATCGGGAAAATATCGGTAACTTGATATATCGGTCGATCTCTAGCTGGTAGTGCGATAACTATTAGTTAATTTTTTTTTACCCTATTCACCTGCAGTATCTCACATAATTTATTGTTATTACTAGTGTAAGTACATGTAACAAGGACAATAAAATAAAGTGTTACATATTTTTATCTGACATTTCCACCAAATAAACGTTAAATTATGCAGCAATGTGACAAAAAAAAAAAAAGTGGAGATTTAAAAAATATTATTTAATACCACTTTATAAGAGACCCAGAAAATCATATTATGTTTACCATAACATTACCATATTTATGGATCATTTTAGTAATATTGTGTTCACACCTATTCAAATGCATAGATCCTCCATAAACAAAAATAAATAAATATATAAAAATGGTTGGCAATAGTCCCTAAGGTAGGATTATTATTATTATTATTACTATTACTATTAATATTTAAATAAAGTTCAGTTAATGTGATTTCCAACAAACTATTAATTATATAATTAATCTATTTTATATAGTATTTTGAATGTATTCTTTTATTCAATATTTTTTTTATTATTATTATTTTATTGTTATTTTTAAGTATTTATTCATATTTTTTCACTTCAAAAGTTTTCACTTTTATACTTTCAGTTTCCGTTTTAAATTTAGTTTAGGTATTAGTCATTTTGTTATTTTATACTTTCAGTTTTAATTTTTAATTTTAGTATTAGTCATTTTGTTGCTATTTAAAACATTTCTGTTCAGCTTTAATTTATTTTATTTAAATTTTAATTTTAATGGATCCAGAATACTTAAGAAGAGATGACGTCAACCCTGAAACAACATACAGCACTACCGAATTTTGCTACTAATTTATAGCGTTCCTTGTCTGTTTGATTACATCATTAATTAATCTTTACCATACATCTCTGCCATATGTACATTAACTTGACATAGTCACCACTAGTAAGCTACTACTAAATATATTGTAAAAACTTTAATTTACTGTAAAGTTGCTTTGCAACAATATGTATCGTGAAAAGCGCTATACAAATACATTTGAATTGAACTGAATTTAATTTAATCATTTTTGTATTTCGCCTATAACTTTTTTATTTGCCATGGCAACATTTCTAATTTCTACATTTTATTTAAGTTTTTCATCTTGTATTTATATTTAATGTTATTTTGGATTTATTTCATTTACTGAAAAAGTATGTTTAATACATTTAGTTAACTATAACACTGAGTGAGTTGCAAAAAAGAGGACAATTTTAAGGCACACTTCAGTGAGAGAAGCAGAAAAAAAACAACTTACAGAAATCAAAAATGGCTAGAATGAATTAAACAAAAAAACTGAAATAGAAAGAGTGAAATATTAAGCATCTTCTTGTAAAACATACTCCAATAATAGTTTTTTTACTTTGAACTGTGTGTGTTATGTGATATGATGTTTCTGTCCTGCTTCTGAGTAAGACTGGAGTCTGCCTCAGTTTCCCATATTGACAGCACAACAGAGTTAACATCTGCTAAGAAAGCCCCAAACATTTCCTGAGTAACAGCAATCATTTTCAAGCAGATGGTTACTAATAAAGCCTCCCGAGAAATCTCACCTACGATTGAAACATTGATATGTCCACAAATAAAAGATCACGTCAACAGAAAAGGCCCAACTGAGAAGAAAAAGGAAACCACTCTAAATGTGCTGGCATGAAGCCCTGTCTAATAAAAGAAAATCTGCTGGGGGGGGTTTCACAGGAGCCTGGCATCACCCCCATTTCCATTCACTTAACCACTCCACTGCATCGCAATGCATTCCTGCGGCCCAACAATAGCAGCCTAACTCAATTTCCAACATAATTAGACTGTACGGAATTCCATTTGCGATCCCTTTTACGGAATAAACCTGTGCCGTTTTCTATTAGAGGGAAAACAGTTCCCATAACATGCACGCAGGCTTTTCATTTGTGGATCGCTCTAAGCTAATTTGTTTCTTTGATGCCTGTTCACATTTTGAGTTTCTGACATTGTTTGGCTTTCAAAAAATAAACGCTTTACATTTCCACAGACAATGGAAGGAGACAAGCAGGGTGTGCTCAGTGTAAAGATCCCTCTATTTTGTGCTTTGTTTTCCCAGAAGCCCACCCTCTTCCCGTCCACACGCACACAGGCCCAGTGAAGCGGCAGCTGCCTGGCGGCTGACAGGAAAGACACTATGGCGGGTGTCTGTCCTGTTTTTGACACTCACCCCTATGACTGATGTCATAGCAGTGAGGTCATCAACACAACACTCATTTCTGTTTTCCTGTCAGGCCCCAGATAGCAACTTGACTATCTTTAAGACATACAACATAAGCCCCAAACAATCATACAATCAGGGAAGCAAGTTAAACAGCAAATTTATAATAAATTTTGGTTAAATGTCAAACCACCCCCATTTACAAGAAGTCTTAACAGATCAAAATGACACATTAAGTTTTATTTCTTCGCAGGAGTTTATGATCTGACCAATCATAACGCCAAATCTGCCATTTTTGTCCCACAAACAAACCAGACAGAAGAATAGATTCATGTTGGTGGACTTGAATTTGAAAAATAGTGTGTATTGGCATCTTTTCACAGACGAAACAAGATTCATTTTGATGTTCATTCATGTTTATTTCATGCTGTAACTAGTAAAGCCGAAGAGATCATTGATTTAGCTGCCACTTGAACTAAGGCGCTGCAACAGCCAGCCACAAAACTGTGTTTGAATTTCTTACAAAATGACAATTTGAATGCTCGGATGTAAACAACAGCATGGTTAATGTACTACTGAATTTGTTTTTTGTAATTTATTTTGTCGAAACCACCGAAAAAACGCGTGGAAGTTGCTAAATCACATAGAGAAGGACTTCGTAGGTAGGAAAGGGCGCAAACTAAAGTTAATCGGTGGTAAAGATACGTACAAGCCGTATTAATTAAGATATTAGCCTAATATTTCACCTACCTGATGGGAAATGAATAGAACAAACATGAATGTTGTCAAGATTCTTGCCCTGGAAATCCTGGTTCAGTTTGACCATCCAAAACGCCTTTTCAGACAGTTTTTTGCACTCTTCTCCTTTATTTGTTATAACTTTTGGCAGCCTATAGTACTCCAAATGTTTTTTCTGGTCCGACCCATTAGTACAGCTGAAAACATGACACTAATTGACTATTTTCAGCAGGAATAATCATCAAAATATGCGAGTTTCATTCGCTTCAGAAACATTGTTTACATTTAGCACCGCCAAAATAGTTGATTGATGACGCGTTGTGAAAACACTCTGATCTTTTACCTGCAATGTAGGATCGTTGTGCAGTATCAGTATGAATAACAAAAATATAGTGATTGTAGTTACCGTAATCTATTGGATTACATGTAATAGTAATACATTCTGAAACCTTTTTGATAACTTTTACATTGCTTTTGACCCAACTCGTTAAGAAAATATTTTCCTTTGCTGTGCATTAAACCTCACATTATGCCAAGGTTTCTGCAAGCTGCATGGAGTTTATGAGGTAAAGAAAAGCTAATGAATTAAATCATAAAAAAATTAATTGTGTAGCCTCTCCATTTTTTGTGTAATATAGTCCTTTTGACAACGGCTGGTGTCAGTTACATAAAACTGGAAGACTTTGTGTGCCGTACGATTTTTTTTAAAAAGGAAATTCGAAAGAAAAAAACGAACTGTAGATTACATAAATATACTGTTAAATACATTACAGGAGTATGTATGCACTTATGTTTACTTACTTGTGGGGAATAATACCCACTGCTTGAATTTTTATTTAGTAGGGAGCATAAACTGTGGTAGGAAGTAGGTCTAAGTAAGCTGGTATACAAATCCAAACATGTCCATGTACCTTCTATTGAATTACACAATGCTGCCCTCCTGTGTTTATAGGCTAGAACTGAGTCAAGGGTTCAGTATTACCTATGAGCCACAGGGGGAAAAGTGTGCAATCTTAACTAAATACAGGCAGAATTTATATAAAATGCCAGCACAGCTTTGTAGAAACAAAACCCTTGAATAAGCACTATAACTATAAATACTATAATGGTATTATAAAAGATTAATGACAAGAAAGCTAAAGATCAAGGCAGTGATTTTACACCTAATTCAGCTCAATATACGTTCTTAAGATCTTGGATTAGTCAGAAAGGTCACCATTATAATGATGTAATCCAAATATACTCACCTCACCATATCACTGATGTACACATAAAAGACACATGTATCAGTTAATGTTAGGTTTAATTTGAAAACACAGTTCAAGCTCAATAAAACCACAGGTTTTACATTTACAATATTTTAGTAACTGAAAAAAGTTCATCCTACAGTGAAGTAATATAAAAACATCTGGATAAAAGACCAAAATCATTTAAATCGCATGAAAGAGACAATATTTTGTGCTTCCTAGTAAGTCTAAAAATATGCCACAGGGACTATGAAATTCAAATAAAAAGAATTAAAAACAAACAAACAAAAAATCAGTTTGTATTGATGATGATATCACAATTTCATGTCCTGAATGGGGCAGTTGTTCAATATACTGTATATACATTATTTTGCATTATGACATTACAAAGGAGGAAATGGTGACATAAAAACAGATTACATCATTACTAACGTTGTCATTTACAGAAGAAAAAAAACAAAAAAAACCATCATAATAAAAATACTCCCACAACGTCAGGCTCATGTTCACAGGTGTCTCATTTGGTTGCTCAGGCCACGCAGAGCTCACGAAAATCCATCTCAAGGATGCGAAACACTTAGAGATACACGAAAGCTGTCGGTTATTGGCACAGTCGAAGATGTACGGACCTCATCATTGATCACAAAAGAAACCAATGCAAGTGTCAGTAGCACACAAGAAGGTCCCACTCCACATTTATAGGATGATCATGCCTTTGAGAAGCAAAAATACATCTGTAATACATCCCTTTAATCGTCTTCTCCATGAAGTTCTTGCTTGTTCTCATAAAGGTCTGGGACCCTGAGAGCAACAATGTCAAACTGGCATTTGTTACTGGTCCGCATCTAAACAGTATGCATGCATGCATGTGGAGCCCACACAGATCTCCATCTCTGGAAAATCCGGGGTCAACAATAAGGATGAACCACCAAACCAATGCTTCATCTATTCTTGATATAGTATGAAACTTTATCACCATGAATTTAGAGCATGTGGATAATAAAAATGCAGCATTTTGTGATGTGTCCAGTGAAAATGTTAAGACTAGTAAGACTGCTTTTTGTTAAGGACATGACCTGGACTTGGTGTCCTGAAATTGAGATGTTGGCAGTATGAAGAAGCAGGCAAGTCAGTCCTGAGGTGTGGGCGAAGGTGAGACCGATGATGCCCATGCTATGAGAACATTGGCACCACTTTACCAGGTCAAGAGGGGAGACGTGTTCATACTAGACTCCAAGAGTCTGTAACATCAGAGAGAGGTCTTTTGAGGAGACAGGGAGTTCACCCTGATCAGATGCCAGCCTTCTGTGTGTCTGTGCTCTCATCAAAGGGAAAATATTCTGTATGACAGCACATCACTTTTATGTCCTCTTCAGGGATGGCAAGTTTCCCCTCATTCTGGGAATGAAAGCAATTTGTGGTACAGAAGCAACAAGCCCAGGAAACTGCGGGCTTTGAAAGTCACACTGAATTACAGCACAAGTTACTGAGGCTTGCGTACTCTCTTACATTTCTTTGAAGGAAAAAAAGACAGGCCACTGATGACTTTACTTCCTGCCATATTGGCGTCCCCTTCCCTGAGGACTAAACTGATCAGCAAAATTAAGGTTCAAATGTTTACATTGTGTACACTACAATTAACTTCTCCCAGCTTCTTTCCTAGAGCAGATAAGCCATGACAAATTGTCCAAGTTGGTCCCAGTGTCTCTGTGTTTGTACAGTATTAGGACAAAGATAATGTTCAGAGACTTTTGTTGAATTCAGATTGAAAATACTTGGATGTAAAAGCAGTTTGAGGCGGCCCAGATCATCAGCGTAAGGTCAAAGTCCAGGTCATCAGGGTTTGGTCAACAATCTGATGAGGTTTCCTCAACTTCCTCTTTGTTATGCTGGTTTGTCCAGCTCTGGTTGTCCAGGTTTTCCAGTAATGGCAGTGGATGCAGCCCAGATAAATGAGTAGTTGGTTTAATTCAGTCCATGTGTCTTGAGAAGAACCCAACAAGGTTATCAAAAGGTAAACAACATCTACAAACCATAATTTCCCACGGAAAACTCAAGCCTGCAAATGAGATGAAAAATCCAAAACAATCCTCTCCTAACAACCAGCGTATGCTACTGATTTAGTCCAAGAAACATACTATACACAAGTACAAGAATGCAAAAGTTGGCTAAGCTAACTCGAGCTTGATTTCATGCATTACAGTGAAATCCATAACACATCGAGTTTGCTAAAGCAAGCATTTCCATAGTCTTCTACAATCAAATTTTTTACTTTAAGGTCTATTACAGTCACACGCACCAGCGCCAAGGAAGGTGGGGGGGGTCTTTTTTTTTTTTTAATGTGCGAAAATTTTGGACTCAGTGTGCAGGGACCTTTACTCTTGACTCCACTTCCTCTCCTTGCTGAATGTGATCAAATTTGAAAGTGAAACTGAAAAAAGCTGAACAAAAGCAATTGCACGCTTTTCGTTTGTGCTTTTCTGGAAGCAGAAAATAGAACCCGATTAAATGTTTTTTCATGATGGATAAAAGTTTCAGAGGCAGTGTGTAAAAGTGATTGACACGATGTGAGGTCGTATTTATTTTTTAATGTGTGAAAAGTTTGGATGAGAATTTTGGACTCGGTGTTCAAGGAGCTTTACTGTGCCTCCCCTTCCCCTTCTTGCTGAACATGAATAATTGTTCAAAGCGGAAGTGAAACTAAAAAAAAACAAAAAAAAACAAAACAACAACAACAAAAAAAAAAAACAGCGTGCATACGAAAGTGATTGCACACTTTGCAGTGTCTGCAAAGTGTGCAAGTGTGCAAACAACTGTGCACATACAAAAAGTGACTGCACACTCTGGAGCGTCAACAACTTTTTGAAGAGAAACTTAGTTCACCAGGGCCGGTGCCAAGAAGGGGCATTTGTGGGCCAATTTCTCTTAACACAATATTGCATTTTATTTTATTATTTTTGATTAACTACCTTTACCTAAAATGTGAGTGTTTACTGTTGCCTTTGGCATTGTTGATGTACTGTTTCCTATTTAATACTGTACAGCCGCCTTGTCACAATTCTGTATTGTTAAAGGCGGTATATAAATAAAGGTGACTTGACTTGACTTGACTTGTCTACCCAAATGAGTTAAGGTCCTTGCACAGTGAGTCTAAAATTTTCGTATGCATTTTCTGAAAATTGAAAATTTAGCAAGATCCATTTTTTTTAACGACAGACAAAAGATTCGGAGGCAGTGTGTAAAAGTAGTTGACACAACGTGAGGTTGTATTCATTTTATATTGTGTGAAAATTTCAGATGAGAATTTCGGACTCAGTGTGCAAGGACCTGTACTGTGCCTCCTCTTCCCTCCTTGCTGAACGTGATCAATTTCGAAAGTGAAAGCGACACCGGAAAAAACAGCACATATACGAAAGTGATTGCACGCTTTGCACTTGAGCACTTCCCATGTGAAACAACCCTCGCACCTCCCCACTTAATGTGATTTGGACCCTCCCTAGAATTTAACTGCCTCTCTTGATGGAGGTGCCATGGTGCCAGCTTTGTAGTGCACTATGTGGTGTCTGAAACTATAGTGAGCAAAGTAAATTTCACTTACTCCTTTCACTAATTTAAGTGGACTATATTAGTAATGCAGTGAATAAAACTACCTAAAACATCTGGCTCTGTATCGCCCTCTTGAGTGCGGAGGTTATTGCCAAAGCACGTACAATGAGTAGACACATTTTTGGCATCTGCATTTGTTTACTAGAGTAGAGCATGTTTCTGGACTTCTTTCTCACATCATTTTTCATTAGAACAGCTATTGTTAATTTAAAAACTGCTATGTAAGCCTAAACAAGTGTAACCCGAATGACTGAATTCTGGGAAAATTCTCATTGCTCTCACACTGTTTAGATTAGATCAGTTCAGTTATATTACAGTAGTTGCCACTGATGTAAACTGTCGAGTCGGGATGTGGCAGTAGGTCCTGCAAATGGAGAAGGTCACATTACTTCAAATGACCAGAGGACAGATGCCACGCAGGAATGTAGGGTTATGGGCGTTAAACCCTGTCCAGTTCTTCAGTTCTGGACCTTTCTGAACCTCTGGCAAGAGCACCACAATAAGCAAGGGCAGCATGGATCAACACACACACACACACACACACACACACACACACGTCACTCAATGTATCTGTAGGTAATGAAGTTCATACTCATTACTGACGCTCAAACACAAGCACTCAGGGCTGAGAGTAACCCTACTAGCTGCCTGAACTGAACCGGCCATCTGGAAACAGCGCAAGAGGCCTCTGGAACATTCCTCTGAAAGCAGTATTTACATGATGCAAGGACGTCCTTTATCAGCTGGGTTGGAGAGCACTCATCAAAGATCAACATGGCTGGATGGGTGGGCCTGGGGTGAAACTGCTCTGGGCTGTGGGAACAACATGTGGGGGAGTGGGCGCTTTAGACTGAAGGGAAAGAAGACTGTGTTTCTTTAGTTTGCTGAGGTGCTGCTGTTGGGGTCGGGTCGGGTGTTGGCCAGGTACTTGGCCCTCATGCTGGATGTGTACTGGAGGGAGACAAACATTGAGAAAAGAACATACAAAATCATTTAGGTTTTAAACTTAGTTTTCACACAAAAGAACATGCTATATTGTGCAAGTAAGTTTAAACATGCTTGTCACAGTGGCATTGTTTACACCTGGTATTTAAACCAAGAGGATGGTTCATGATATCTTGAATGCATATTAGGGATGCACTGTAAATTATTTCATAATTAAATTACCATAAACGACAAAAATATACTTTTAAAATTATGATATGGCTGAAAAGCAAAAACTTGATGGTATTATGTTAAAAATGCTAAAAATGACATTCAAAGGTGTTATTAAATTATTAATGATATTTGCAGTTGAGGTCAAAAGTTTACACACACCTTGCAGAATCTGTGAAATGTTAATTATTTTACCAAAATAAAAGGGATCATACAAAATGCATGTTTTTTTTTTAATTTAATACTGACCTGAATAAGATATTTAGCATAAAAGACATATACATATATGTTATTTTACATATAGTCCACAAGAGAAAATAATTGTTGAATTTATAAAAATGACCCTGTTCAAAATTTTACATACACTTGATTCTTTATACTGTGTTGTTACTTGAATGATCCACAGCTGTTTTTTTTTTTCCTATTTAGTGAGTCACTTGTTAAACTAACAGTTAAACTGAACAGTTTAATTGCCCCGTGTTCTTCAGAAAATCCTTTAGATCCCACAAATCCTTTGGTTTTTCAGCATTTTTGTGTTTTGAAACCCTTTTGAACCCTTTCTGACAATGACTATGATTTTGAGATCCATCTTTTCACACTGAGGACAATTGAGGGACTCATATGCAACTATTACAGAAGGTTGAAACACTCACTGATGCGTTTTTGAATTTAAAGATCAGGGTAAATTGAACTTATTTGTATTTCTGGGAAACACGCAAGTATCTGTAGCTTCTGAAGGGCAGTACTAAATTAAAAATTAATTATATTTAGGCAAAATAAGAAAAATATACACATTTTTATTCTGTTCAAAAGTTTACACCCCTGGCTCTGAATGCATTGTTTTTCCTTCTGGAGCACCAGTGAGCATTTGGACCTTCTGTAATAGCTGCATATGAGTCCCTCAGTTGTCCTCAGTGTGAAAAGATGAATCTGAAAATCATACAGTCATTGTTGGAAAGGGTTCAAATACACGCAAATGCTGAAAAACTAAGGAATTTGTGGGACCTGAAGAATTTTTCTGAACAGCAGACAGTTTAACTGTTCAGGACAAACAATGGACTCATGAACTAAAAAAAGAAAAGAAAAGAAAAAGAAAAACACAGCTGTGGATCATTCAGGTAACAACAAAGTATTAAGAATCAAGTGTATGTAAACTTTTGAAAAGGGTCATTTTTATAAACAACTATTTTCTCTTGTGGACTATATGTGAACATCTTTTGTCAGTACTAAATAAACGATAACATGCATTTTGTATGATCCCTCTTATTTTGGTAAATAATTAACATTTTACAGATACTGCAAGGTGTATGTAAACTTTTGACCTCAACTGCATTATTTCAAAAGTAACCGGTAATCTACATGTAAAAACATTAGCATGCAATTAAGTAACCAGTTAAATAACCAATTATAAAAATTCTGTAATATCAACCAATAACATAAATGCTATTGATATTGTATATTGTGCATCCCTAATGTATAATGCTATAATTACATGCTTTACAATTTTTTTGATTGTACCGTAATTGTCTTGAAAGATTTGATAACCTCGTTATGGCATAATGATTCTGTTGGTTAAGTTGTACTAAAATAAACTAAACTTGGGATAAAAATATAATAAAACCTATGCAGACATATAAAAAAAAAAAAAAAACAAATAAAAAAAAAAAAATCAGTGATACTAAAATTATCCACCACAGTGGATATTAATAACAGATGTAAAGTGGTAACAACAAACTCATAAAAATAAATATATCATATATTAAAATTAACCCAATAATAATAATCATTATTATTACTATTATTATAAAGTCTGTAACAGCACACCCACAATCATTTAGACAGCCTTGTTAATGTGCTTGTAGACAGTGATTAGTGCAGTTAGTATTTATTAAATTTAATGCATTTATTTATTTTTTTGGTATTTCAACGGCAGAAAGGTATATTTTAACTCTGACTGCTTGCCTTTTGTGTTTTCTACTGTTTTTACATGTAACCTAACCACTAACACGATTTAATATACAAAAATTAGAAGCCATATATTTATACTTCTACACCTAAAATTAACCAATACTATAGTATTCCTCTTTTGATTCCCTTAAGCTCATTTAAGTCTTCAAGTGTGGCATGAATCTTACCGGCTGATTACCATCTGCCAATTACATTTGCAAATTGGCTTGTTCAAACAGATACAAATGGGCTTAATACTAAAATAATGATTCATTCCCCCAGACAGGCATCAACAAGCTCAGTCGCGTTTGCTTCTAAACGAAAAAAGCCTGTCTAATCTGTGTATTCAAATCCAGTGTACACTAATCATCGCAAGCGAACAGTTACATATTTAACAACTAGAGCTAACAGCTCTCAGTTAAAACTCAAATTTCAACACATCAAGCTCAAACTGACACCAGTAATAATGCATCCTAAACAGGACTACCTAATATTATTTACTTTTTAAAGATAAAAAGTACTAATCACTAATCACTGGTGAAAGGTATAACTAATATTATACAAACACGACTACAGGACATTACAGTACTTTTGTTCACACTGACAGAGATTGCTTATTAATATTACTTTATTAGTGTAATTACACTATAACAAGGAAACATTAAAACCATTATAAAACAAAGCTTAACTTAATTCAAATGAGCAGTGATGTGATGCATCAACAGCCAATGGGAGCGCAGACAGTGATCTAATGCCTGATTCAACAGTCAACCTAGAAACTAGAAATTAACAGCATTGTGGCTCAGTGACCTCCATCAATTGAATAACTGTCAGTGTGAATGCACCTTTAGGATGCTAATCATTAGCTAAACTAAATTAAAAAGCAATTCTCTTCCTTGATGTCTGCCTTAATGCATTTATTCCTCTCTGTGCTCTTGGAAATTGGATTCTCTGTCAGATACGTGAGGAGTTAATCCTGGTGGAGGGAAACATGCTGCCCCACAGATGAGAAGACCAGGGATCCACACAACAAAAACACCAGGGGCGAGGGCAGCTTGCTTGGGTCAGAATGAGGGAGGTTTGGGAAGGAATCACGCTGTTGTGTTTTTTGTTTTTGTAGGGAGGGAGGTGGGCCAATAAGTGGGAGTAGGGCATTTGAGTACCTGTTGGAATAGCCGAGGCTGTTACCAAAACGAGCGGGAACTCTCCGATGGCTTTAACTGCCAGCTGTGATGGCTGTTACTGTCCATGGATGTCAAATACAACTGTGTGGGTTTGCAGAAAAGAAAACGACAAGAAAGTGTAGAGCAGATAGACACCACTGTCTGCAATCTCCAGCTTACAAGAAACACGGACACATGCACTCCCAAACACACACACACACACACACACACACACGTAGGGTCTAGAGGACACAAGACCAGACACGAAGGTGTGAGGGGACACAAGTTCACGGTGTGAGTGGGTTTAACTTACATCAGCAAGTCCTGGCAATTTGAAGCTTATCTAAACTACCAGTCGACTAATTCTTTTGAATAGATTTTAAGGCGTTAGCTTCATTTAATGGACATTATTATGCACCTTTTTACAAGATGTAATAAAAGTCTCAGGTATGTAGTATCTGTGAAGTTTCAGCTCAAAATACGCCACAGATCACTTTGAAAATGCCTACTTTGAGTGGAAGCAGAAACACGCTGTTTTCGTGCATGTCTCTTTAAATCCAAATGAGGACTAAATAGTGACACTAAATAGTGTTCTGTGTTCGTCTGTGCAGCCAACGACAGAACAGTTAGCATGCTTTGCTTGAACTTTTGCCATGGCATTAGAACTGGTACACCGTTGTCGCTTGCAAAAACAGTATGGCAGCGCCACTGGTGGAAACTTGCAGATTAAGGGTAATATTATAGTAATATCCACTTTCTATGTCACAGGGCAGCAAAATATGAGCAGCTCGTTTTTTCACAAGCTTGCAGAGAAAGAAAAAAAAAACCCTAATGGGTTGCTTTTTTCATGTTGTCTGGGTTGGTAGATGCACTGGGGACCTGGTTATAGCACTTAAACATGGTCAAAAGTCAGATTTTCATGATATGTCACCTTTAAAGTTTGTCTAGTGACAATGTTTTTTTAAAAAAAAAAAATTCCATTGTCTAATGTCAATTGTGTAGCGATGTATGAAACAGAAGTCACTTTCAAACCACGCAGTTTTCTGTTGGTGAACAAGGGAAATCCCGTTGTGAAATCCACACAGGGAAATTATTTAACCGCACATTAAATGACTGAATTTCACCTACGAAAATTCACCAAACAATAGCAAATATAGAAAACCTTAACAACCAAAATAATGTATTAATCTGAAAGCACACATCATTCTCTCTCATCGCCTGGTGTCAGTAGTTCAAAAAGTTTAATCTGGATCAGAACGATCTGGATTTGGAAATCTCATGTTTTGCTATTGAGGATAAGGTAATCCATTTTGTTTTTGCTGGTTTTCAAAGCAAAATTGGATTGGATCACAACGATCCAGATACACACTTTTTCGGATAACCAAATCTGAATTACTAGTGCTCTACGGAGCCCCTGAAGGGACATGGTGATGAAAAAAAAAAGGAGACAGAAAAAAAGTGTTTTTACATTCTCTCAGAAAAGTTCTGCACTGCACAACTAATCCATCTCTGATAATTGTGCCAATGTAATTTACAATCAGTGTTAAAAAACACTTTAAATTACATATTTAAATCATTTAAAAAATTTTTTTAATGAATTCAATTTTTTCCAAAACAGCTTTACAGAAAATGCATGTTTACCTCAAAATAATAAACTTTCTGGATCACTTTGAAATACATTCCTTTTTTTTTTTCAAAACAACTTAACAGAAAAAGCATTTACCCTCAAAATAATAAAGTTATTAAATGATTTAATTCAATTCAATTTAAAAATACACTTTTGCTCCCTTCCCTCCCCAAAATTAAATATGATATTGACAGCTGTTTGAGGATCTGGGGCATTTTGGACCAGTTTTAAAGTTCTATTCCATTTTTGTTCCTGAAATCCACCCTTCTGCTGGGATCAGCTTAATCCTGATCTTTTGGATCAAAGGTATCCCAGTCTTACTAAAAAGTTCTGAACAACACAAACTTAAGATATCATCCAGATCAAAACCAAGATTGGATTTTGTGATCGAGTCCGATTTCAGAATCCTTTTGAACAACCCCTTTTCAAGATTTGATCCAATCCGACAGCCGAAATCCTATCAGATTGCTTTTGAACAACTGGCCTCTTAACATTATGTACCCACAGTGCCACCTAATGTTCACAATTGTAATGCCAATAAGTGAACTCTATGGGAACTTTTATTTTGGTGCTTATTGCGGACAGCCACTCAAAACCTATTTAAAGAAAAATCTATTTAAGTTTTTACTAGTCGAATAAGTGGTGCAAAACAAGTACTCAAATAATGAATCACCTCCTGATATTAGTGAACACTAACAGTTCCACCAACTAATCTCACTGGCAAATTAGTTTCTTCGATGGCAGATTCTTGAAATTAACAAGCCATACTGTCTGAACTCTTAGCCACAGCATTTTTTTAAATGTTTTTCCTCAGAAAATTGTTAATTGCAAAGAGTACAGCAAGATTGTTATCCATGGTGCTTTCATTTCCATTATGCCATTAAGTCTTATCTTGGGGCTTTATATTGATTGGCTCCCAAGAAGAGGGACTTAATACATTAAAAGTCTATGTGAAATGTCAGGGGCACTCATTTAATCATTCACCCCTCATCCATGCCAAAGCATTGAGTTTAACAACCCGATTTCAGCAATTACAGGTGACCGTGTTGATATCTCGCCTCAGTTATCGAGGTGTTTCGAGTCGGTAAGCGAGCCGCTGGCTCAAAACATCTGCTCTCCTTTTCCTCACACGCGAAAAATCAATGCAACTTCGATCTATGGCTATAAAGCTTCACACTACCTAAACCGTTCTGTAAGACTGAGCAAGCAAGAAGTTCCCAGTTCTTTAAACCTTTTTGCCCAACAGCAGTTGGCCTGAAAGGTCTGCAGTCAGTTCTCACTTATTCAATCATGCAAATAGACATTTCTTGAACAGAGTTCAGGACTCCTTGTAATGACTTGCTATGTACAGTGAAACTACAGTGGGGGAGATCACTGATTTACACAAGCAGACTACAAGAACGTGCTATTTGAGGTGAATATTTAAACAGTCAGGCTGTCAAAATGACTCTTGTGGTTTGTGCGTTAGTGTGTTTGTGATTATTGCATGTTCGTGTGTGTTATCGTTCACTGAGGACGAGTGCAGATACTTACAGATGGAGGAGGAGATTCTCTCCCGATCAGAGGAGTGTTCTCACAGCGAGGGTTCTGGAAGTTTGCATTCTGGGTCCTGGAAACCAAATACACACTGATACAAACGCCATGGGTCCCTCACAGAATGGAAAAGGTTACCTGTATGGGTTCATGTGTATTGGTTGCTGATGTTGTGTGTGTGTTTAACTCACATGTACTCAGTAACAGGAGCATTGCTGACAGTGTGTGCTCCTGCTGGGATGCTGGTCTCACTGCCGTAGCTGCTGCCGCAGCTGTAGAGGCTGGGCATGTGCACCCGGTACAAGTTATCATGATTCTGTCTGCCTCCATGAGCCATGGACTCTTCCTCACTGTCCTCATCAGGCCTGTGTGCACAAACACAAACAACATGCATATTACTGCTGTAACTATGTTTATTCAAAGTGACGTTTTTCAGGAACAGATCCATCAGCTCAAACTGGCTTGAGTTCAGTGGTGATACTTTTCAGAGGACAGCTGTCGTTTGACATCATTTAATCCATCAACACAGCCCAATGTCACACAACTTGTGAATTGCTGTGAAGTCACTTTGCTGAAAGCGCAAGCCGTGATCACTGTGGGAGTGTGAATTGGAGTATAACTGGCAGTTAGCAATGTTAGACACTGCAGATAGCTGACAAGCAGTGTCAAAACTCAAGACAGGACCCCTCAAGAGATCAGAGAGAGTTGTTATCTGTACGCAACACTTGGTAGAGGCGAAATACCCACTGTTGATTAGCACCATCTCCTGCACAAATGGGATGTATTGTTAGGTGAAAATCATGTCATTTTATGGAATGTTTTACAGCAATGCATGATGAATGAATGAATATGGGGAAAAAAATAAATAAATAAAAACACAAACTTCCGTTCAAAAAATTTGGGGTCGGTAAGGTTATGTCAGAGACATAATTTTTAAATATTAAAGGAGACAAAGACATGTATAATGCTACAAAGTATTTCAAATAAATGCTGTTTTTTTACTTTATATGGTTTTAGCTGTTTTTTTAAAGTTGCTTTTTGATAAATCAGCTGGTTTTCATTAAATGAATTGGTTTCAACTGTTTCTAGCGGTGTTTTTTATTTATTTTTTACAAAATCAGCTAGTTTTAAGCCTTTTTCGGCAAAATCAGCTGTTTTAGCTGTTTTTCCCCCTTAATTCAACCGGTTTTTAGCCCTTGTTATTTGCTAAAATGTATTCATTTGAGGACAAAAACTAAATTAATTTTTTTTCTTTTTTTTCTGCTAAATAAACTGTTTTTATCTGGTTTATAGCTTTTTTGCTAAATCAACTGGTTTTAGCCATTTTTGTTTGCTAAAATGTATTCCTGTGAGGACAAAAGCTAAAATGAACTGGTTTTAGTGGGATTTTATTTTTTTTTTTAACTGGTTTTAAGCTTTTTTGCCAAATCAACTGGTTGTAGCTGTCTTTTTTGGAAAAAAAAAAACAAAAACTGGTTTTAGCTGTTTTCATTTGCTAAAACATATTCTCTGTGAGGACAAAAGCTAAATAAACCAAATGAACTGTTTTTTTTGTTTGTTTTTTTTGCTAAATAAACTGGTTTTTGCCCTTTTTTTTAGCTTTTTTGCTAAATCTTCTGGTTTTAAGCTTTTCTAAATCACTTGGTTTTAGCTCATTTTTAGCTGGTTTTATTTACTAAATCAGCTGGTTTTAGCTGTTTGTACTAAATCAACTGGTTTTAGCTGTTTTTTTACTTTTAAAACTACAAACTTTCTGGATAGGCTTTTTCAAGCCAACTTAAAATTTGTCAAACTTAAATCTAGTTTTAAATTGTAAAAATTTCTCACAAAATGACTGTTATTACTATATATTTAATCAAATAATTGCAGCCTTGACGAGCATAAGAGACTTCTTTTAAAAGCATTATAAAAAAGTCTTACAGCCCCAAACTTAATTCAAAGTGGAAACAAACTTCAAAACTTCAGAAAAATGGATGAATCCACTTAAAGTAGGGGAAAACATATGAATCATATCACTGTGATATGTCCAACGTTACATAAACAAATTCTATCTAAACTTCACTATCAACATGTCACACTGTGGTATGAACAGCAGAGGGCGCTCTCTCCTGTATTACTGATAACAAACAGGAAGTGCACATCAAGTCCACATAGAGGCATGTGCTTGCCATTCTTCCTCTGCTTGCTTTCAGCCACAGAGAACAAAGAGAGCAGTATGCATTTGGCCTAGAGGAAGAACATATTACCATTTGAGGGAAAGCCTGGAAACACACAAATACCTGCATCAGTGACTTTTGACAGACCAGTAACCGTCTGTTCTCCTGTGCCCACTGATCTATAATTAGATTACATGCAACCAGGAACAGAATAAGATGTTTCTGCAGTGTGTTAGCTTAATGAAAAAGCTGATGGTGACCAGAGGGAGAAAAATAAACTATCAGCAGGGCTGTGAAACAGAATGTGGCACTATAAATATGCAGATCTGGGCCGCCCCCTGCTGGACATGGTAGCATGATGAACTCACTATCACTATTCAATTCATCACTATTCAGTGTACAGTAGTTCAGCCTCAGTTCTACTCTAGCTAACATTTTTTAACTTATCATTGGCATAACGTGCTGTTGCGTTATTGTCTATAAAGGCAAACTGAAAGTTGATTCAGTTGACGACTTGTCAACAGCAAGTCAGAATTTTCAGTGATTTCAGTATTTTTGATTTCATCAAAAATATCTTAATTTGTGTCCTGAAGATGAAGGTCTTACGGGTTTGGAACAACATGAAATTGAGTAATTAATGACAAAACTTTCATTTTTACGTGATCTTTAAGCATTTTTAGATTTTAAAAAAGTACTCAACTTCTTAATGATTAAAATGTTTGCACAAAACACATACACTAACTTTAAATGTCACAAAATACCAACTTTACACAGTTAACGCAATCAGTGTCTACCTCCACCCTGCACGGCCTGTCACCGCCTGCCTAAACTCGTATTCAGAAACAGCAAATTATCTATAATGAAGAGGTAGCGTGAACGGCCGTGTACCATGAGACACACTTACGAGTGTGATAATTACATAATATGCTTAAGCTGCTGTCTTTGTCCCTTCTATCTCTCCCACTGTAATCCTGTTTGCCCGATGCAGGCCTGTCTTGGGAGAGCAGCCGCATGGGCCTAGGCCGGGAAAATTATTACAGTTTATGTAATAATGGGAGGAAGATGGGAGCGATTCCCACACAGAGCGCTTGGAAGGAAGGAACAGGGGAAGAGAAGATGGAGCGAGGCAGCTGTTTCCGTTTAAAGCTTCTGACCGAAGAGCACGATGGAAGCACGAGGTGTCCGACCATAATCTTCGTAACAATGCCCACAGACAAACAAACATACCACTAACCACTAACTGTTGTTTTATCTTTGGTTTAATCCTCACGAGTGTATTTAACTATAAAAATGAGGATGTTCCACTGAATGACTGCGTCATACTGTTAACACGAACTGGTGTGGGAAAAGAACAATGTGTTTTAGGACAATAACAAAACTGCCCATTTCTCTCTAATGCACTTTAGGCCAGATAACACATTTAATCCTGTAAAGCAGTGATATAGTGTTAGGAATATACAGTATAAGGTCACTAACAGATGTGTACTGTTAGTATTAATGAAAAAAAGAAAGTGAAAATAAAGTGCATTAAAGAGAAATGGGCAGTTTTGTTATTGTCATAAAACACATCGTTCTTTTCCCACACCAGTTCGTGTTAACAGTATGACGTAGTCATTCAGTGGAACATCCTCATTTTTATAATATAGCTGTTGTTATAAAATGATATGTAAGTATAATATAAAGGGAGATGGGTATAGTATAAACTTACATTCAACACATTCCTGATTTTTACAGCAACTGCTTTTCATTCATTCATTCATTCATTCATGTTTGTTACGGAGACCAACAATGTCAACAGTTGTTTATTCCACTTATCTGAACACATTACACAAAATGTCTTTTCCACCAAACAAAAGGATTTGATGTTCTGAGAATGTTCTTAGTAATTAAACTTAACTATAATAACCCCTCTGTATTTAATAATAATTATAATAACTATTATTATATAAAACCTAGGGCCCTATGAAATCTGTTTCATTTTTCCCCAAATTCAGTTTTGTTTTATTTTTATTACTATTATAATTTTTTTTTTTTTTTTTTTAATTCCGTTCATATATAAGTTTTTCTGGATTCCCCTTTGCCATTTTAATTTTTCTGGACTTTTTCTGGAATCCAGGACTTCCTTGACATCATTTTTAATGGGTAAAAAAGCTTGCCTAACAATCATTACAACACAATACAATCAATTTATTAAATGTTTAACGAAAATTACACTTTTAGTGCCCTATGAAATGTTTTTTTCCTCATGCTCTCTTTTTTGTTACCAAATTCTGTGTTTAGGCATGTCTAATTATTTGAATGCATAAAAACAACTTAATTTATTAAAATTTGTTTTTACAGTTGCCCTATGTTTATTTCTGTTGTGTGTTTTAATTTTTCTGGTTATCCAAAACATTATTTTATTTTCTAATAAAATTAAAACTAAACTTATTTTTTGGCAAACAAACAGGGTTTACTATTAATTAAAGTATAGAAGAATTATTGTGTGAAAAATAAAGTTTTAATAATTGTAGTAATAGTAGCAGTAGTAGTGCGTACATTCTACTGCACAAAAGTAATATATTTCTGACACAATTTATTCAAGCTGAACCAAACTTTTATTTTGACGAGGTTGCCACAAGAACCTTTTTTTTTCTTTTAACTAAATGATTTACAAATAAATTTACATATAAATCAAGATATCCACATAGATATCATAAAAACGGGTTACAAAAGATGCATTAAAGTAAAAGAAACCCTTAAGTTTCTGTGTATATGAAGTGATGATAGTTTTTTTTTTTTAAATGAAATGGTAAAATGCTCTCAGAGTAGTTATGGGGATGTCGTTCATGCATTTACATCCTCATATAGTGAGATGGCAGACACAGCGTTTGGCAAATGCGTTTCAGTATGTGTAGTAAATAAAACCATGCGTCTGTGCCATTCATTCACACAGAGACACGCAGAACAGGCAGGATTCATAATTAAAAAGTCTTTTTGCAGCTTAATATTTACAGATTCTAGTCAATATCACAATTTGATTTAAGTGTACTGATCAACATCTGATTAATTCACCCAAACTTTGACAAGTTCCGTGACATTCCGCATTATACAGTAAATTCCATTTTTTTGCCTGAATTCCGCTTTGCGGAAATCATAGGGCCTAAAACATAAAATAATATTTGTAACATTTATGAATTTTCCTTCAGATCTCACCTTTTGCCATGCCATGTGTGTGGGACACTGCAGATGACTGAGGTGAACATGAGAGCTGTGATGAAGGAGAACAGCACCAGGTAGATCAGACCCTCCAGACCATCATAACACACTCCGGTCAATGCCTGCACATAATCCTGAACACAACCAGAAAAACGCAGTATTAAACACACAATTACAGCACTGCAAATTCTGTCATCATTTACTCACTGCCAGCACTGACTTCCTTTCATCAGTGGAGGCACAAAAATAGGATACAGGGTTTGAACAGCATGAGGATGAGAAACAATGACAGAATAATGTTCATTTGTGGGTCAACTGTCACTTTAAATGCTTTGCATGAAACAACACACACAGAAATCAGTCTCTGCTGCTTAAGTGAATAATAGTTACAGAAGATATGAAAACAGTATGATAATATCCAGTGCTAGAATCTCTAATGGAAAACTTCCTGCAGTAGACAGCACCATATGCTGCGGAGAGGAATAGGGCTTTTAATAATACATGTTGACCGAACCACGACCAGCCCTACACATGCTGCTATCAGAGAAACATGGCAGCGTCTTCCTTCCTCCAAATTACTGTCATTATTAACTGCAAAATTGCTCCATTTGTAATTACTGCCGGCGCTGCTATGCATCTCCAGCACAAACTCTCCCACATACAGCCCAGATGTACGGTTTGGACCGTGAAGTATGCCATTACTTTTGCAGTATGAGAACACTATTAATAATGTATAACACGTTTCCAAATGTCCATATTTTATCTGTTACTTTCTCTTCTCATGGGAAGGAGATGCACTTTTAGGACCACCCACACAGCAGGTCTCTCAGCCCTGAGGAGGAACTCAATTCACACTGAATCCTGAAATATCGGACATTTCCATCTCAGAGGAGACAACAGGCTCCAGACTGCAGCAGTAAGTGCTGGTAAGGTAAGGTTTAGAGCAGATAGAAGATAGAAACACATATGTGACCCTGGACCACAAAATCAGACATAAGTCGCACAGGTATATTTGTAGCAATAGCCAAAAAATACATTGTATAAGTCAGAATTATTGATTTTTCTTTTATGCCAAAAATCATTAGGATGTTAAACAAAAATCATGTTCCATGAAGATATTTTGTAAGTTTTCCTACTGTAAATGTATCAAAACGTAATATGCATTGCTAAGAACTTCATTTGGACAACTTTAAAGAAGATTCTCTCAATATTTTGATATTTATTTACTTATTTTGCACCCTCAGATTACAGATTTTTACAAATATTTGTGTGTCGGCCAAATATGGTCCTATCCTAACAGACAATACATCAATGGAAAATGTATTTATTCAGTTGGTGTGTAAATATCAATTTAAAAAAAATTGACACTTATTACTGGTTTGGTTTGGTTTATTTATTTAGCACTACTAAAGGAACCCCAAGGGTTACCCAAAGAGCATTACATAAAAACAGTCACACACATATTGACCGATCTAACAATCACATATAACCTACTGTATAGTTTAACTAACATAAGCTGCCACCCTAAAGTGAGCTTTCAGCAGTTTCTTAAACACTGACAGAGAGTTAGCAGACCTGATATGTAACGCAACTCATTCCACAATCTTGGCCCCATTACTGCGAAAGCTCTATCGCCTTTTTGATGACGCAAAAAGGCAAACTTTAGTTCAAAAGACTGTTTTTGTGGTCCACGGTCACATTTGTGTGTGTGAGTGTTTGCGAGTCACTTTTGTTTTTCATGTCACGGAAGCCCACAGGTTGAGAATACAGTGAAAATGGTGGCAAGATGTGCTTAATTTACTCTAAAGCACTATTTCTTACCATGTGCAAACTGCGGCAGTCTACAAGAGCAGTAAGCTGGTGCAGTCCAACTTCAGTGGTGTTCAAACCCCCCTGAATTTGCTCAAGGTTTCCCTAAAAAACAGGAAGACATAGTTGGAAATAACATGGTTACTCTAAATGATTCAAATATCCAATATAGATACTGGATATATCCAAATTTATATACATGTTCAAAAGCTACTTGATCAAAAATACTTTAAAACAGCAATATTGACAACCATTACAATTTAAAATAAGTGTTTTCAGTAACACTTTAGTATTAGGGAACAATTCTCACTATTAATATGTTTCTTATTAGTTTACCTATTATTAACATATTGGCTGTTTATTAGTACTTATAAAGCACATATTCTGCATGACCATATTCTACACCCCTAATCCTACCCAATGCCTGACCTTAACAACTACCTAACTAAATATTAATAAGCAGCAAATGATAAGTTTATTAAGGCAAAAGTGATAGTTAATGGTTTGTTAATAGTGAGAATTGGAGTTTAAAATAAAGCGCTTTTTTTCTTTTTTAATACATTTTAAAATGTAATATATTCCTGTGGTGACAAAGCTGAATTTTCAGCAGAATTTTCAGAAAACATTTCTTATTATTACCAATGGTGAAAACAGATGTGATGCTGTTTTTGTGGAAACGGTGATTCTTTTTTCAGGATTCTTTTATGAATAGTAATTTTGATAACAAAGCTGAATTTTCAGCAGTCATTATTTCAATCTTCAGTGTCAACTGATCCTTCAGAAATTATACCAATATGCTAATTTCCTGCTCAAGAAACATTATGATCAATGCTAAAAACAGTTAGCTACTTAATATTTTTGTTGAAACTATGATACAGTTTGTTTTAGGATTCTTTGATGAAAAGAAAGTTCAAAAGAACAGCATTTATTTTAAATAGATTTTTTGTAACATTCTAAATGTCATTTACTCTCACCTTTGATCAATTTAAAGGGACAGTTCACCCAAACATGAAAATTAAGATATTTTTAATGAAATCTGAGAGCTTTCTGTCCCTGATCATTAATAAAATACTCCATGTGACATCAGTGGTTCAACCTTTATGAAGCTACAAGAATATTTTTTGTGCGCAGTCTCTGCCATGATGTCCTAACTACCTTTCTTGGCCTTGAATGTGTCAGCTGTGTTGCTGTCTATGCAGGGTCAGAAAGCTCTCAAATTTAATTAAAATATCTTAACTTGTGTTTTGAAGATGAACAAAGGTCTTATGGGTTTGGAACAGCATGAGGGTGAGTGAGTAATTAATGACAGAATTTTCATTTTTGGGTGATCTGCTTGAATTAATTTCTTACTGAACAGTAGTGTATACATGTCTTTATGAGTTCAGCAGACAATGGCACAAACATGATACACCAAAACATTCACATTAACACAGGAGGATGTCAAAGAAGAAAGGCTTGTTTTCTTTCTTTCAAAGGCTCAGTGCTGTGTGCGGTCTAAGTTGTATAAAGCTGCAGCGGTAATCAGATTTTGCTTGGTTCTAAGGGTGAAATATTTCCATTGATTCAGCATTTTCTCTCAACGCTTGTATTTCAGCGAGAGGGTGGCTTTCGTTCTCACATGTACCAAATGTCAGCCATCACTTTGTCCCAGAACACACACAGATGCCGCACAATGACAGAGTAGAGGCCCTGGGGTAGCGACCGCACACATTTTCACACAGACACTACAAAAGGACCTGCAAGCTTTGGGACATTTGTTTATCGTGGACTGTGAGAAATGGGCCATACATACTGCATGCATGCTCTCAACAAACACACAGAGAGTCATGCAGATATCCACATACAAGTGCTCACCTTTGTTTTGGGGTAATCCCGTACTGCAGAGCGCAGTAGTTCTGACACATCGTCCTGCATTTCCACCAGTGCTTTGTGACTTCCTGACAGCTTCTACAACAAGAAAAAACAAACAAACAAAAAAAAAAGTTACATGCTGTGTGCAAACCTTCTCACAGAAAAGCTTATAAATATGTGACCCAGGACCACAAAACCAGTTGTAGGGGTCATTTTAAATTGAGATTTATACATCATCTGAATGCTGAATAAATAAGTTTGTTAGGATAGGACAATATTTGGCTGAGATACAACTATTTTGGGAAAAAAAATCAAAATATTGAGAAAATTGCCTTTAAAGTTGTCCAGATTAAATTCTTAACAATGCATATTACTAATCAGAAATTAAGTTCTGATATATGTATGGTAGGACATTTACAAAATATCTCCATGGAACATGATCTTTACTTAATATCCTGATGATTTTTGGCATAAAAGAAAAATCGATAACTTTGACCCTTATCGTGCATTTTTTGCTATTGCTGCAAATATACCCACCACGCTACTTAAGACGTAGGTTTTGTGGTCCAGGTTCACATATTAACATTTTTAATATTTCTATATTTGCTTAATATTTTGTGAAAATTGTGATACTTTTTTTTTTTTTTTTTCAGGATTCTTTGATGAATAGAAATTTTAAAAATTTATTTTTTAAAATACAAATATTTTACAGTATTATAAATGTCTTTACTGTCACTTTTGATCATTTTAATGTGTCTTTGCTAAATAAAGTATGAATTTCTTAGTATAATTTATAAAACTATGTTATAATTAAAGAGACATCGGATGCCCATTTTCCACAAGTTGGTATGATTCTTCAGGGTCTTCATCAAATGTCTATAACAAACTTACAAAATTCCTCAATGGTCGTGTAAAACAACACCTTTTTACCATGTCAAAAACAGCTCTGTTCACAGCGAGTCGTTTCAGTGCATGTCTCTTTAAATGATAATGAGCTACTTCTCACGCCACTCCTCTCTTTTAATTTTTTTGCTTATTCGGTGGCACGTTACCATTAAAAACAAAACTAATCCACTGCGTCCTCAGTGGCTCTGATGTCAGAAGAAAATGAAGACCCTTAGGTTCACTTTTACATCCAAATGCAAAACGTCTGCACTGCTTACGAGACATTGTTGGCACTGCTCTAGTGTGGAAAAAATGGCAGACAGCATACAACTGACTGAGCCTGGAAATATGCTAATATGGGACAGTCCGGCAGCGGTTGTGGGCGGGGCCTGAGCAATGTGTGGACATTCTGCTAAAAAAAATAAAGAAAGAAATTATATATATATATATATATATATATATATATATATATATTTTTTTTTTTTTTTTTTTTTTATATAGACTTTAGGTTTTTTAAGGATTAAAAAAAAAGGAGTGAATGGATTATTTTTTTTTATAGTTGTAGGTTGGTTGTGTCCACACACTGATAAGACACATTTATACCCTAATACCATGTAATAGTGAATTTTGCATCTGATGTCCCATTTAATAACTCCTGTGATTATTTGATTCTACTTATTTTCTGAAAGACACAAATATCGGGGTTTAAGAGTTAACAGGTAATACTAACTGAGTTGCGCAACTACCACTTCCAGCCCAATACAGAAGTATTTCCTTAGTGTCCATTCACAGCTGTACACACCCACGCTCACTCGACTGTTAGTACTGCAGCAGCAGAGCTGCTTGAATAATGCAACAGTGCATTTACACCCAACAGCAAAAGTCAGCACAGGCTCTTGCACCCAGCCATTTAAGGCATTTTAATGTGTGTCACAGAGCATTTCAAGAGCACAGGTCTTGAAAACATGAATATTTGAGAAGCCAAATGGCCACCGTGTCAGCTTTGTCTGCCAACAGTTCTACAATGATAGGCTGAAAAATTTGCTGACATTCACTGTGAAAGAGGCAGTGAAAGTACAACATGTTCTTCCTTACACAGCTCACAGAAGACTTTTGCTTACCATGGTAATGGCAGACAACAGGCAGCAGCAAGTACAAGTTCGGTGCTGCTAGCAACAGTTATGAAAAACAACCTAACATAAAAACTAATCCAACTTTGGTCCAAAATATACATTTTTATGGTCAAATTCTAAGGCAGCATTATATACACTTCCATTTAAAAGTTCAGGGCTAAAAAGATTTTTTAAAAACAAATTACTACTTCTATTGAGCAAGGACATATTATATCGATCAAATTCACAGTCAGGACATTTATAATGTTACAAAAGAGTTCTATTTCAAATAAACGCTGCTGTTTTGAACTTTCTAATTGAAAGAACACTAGAAAAATGCATCAAGTTTCCACAAAAATATGAAGTATAAACTGTTTTCAGTGTTGATAATGATAAGAAATCTTTCTTGAACAAATCAGCATATTAGAATTATTTCTGAAGGGATCATGTGACACTGAAAACTGAAGTAATGATGCTGAAAATTCAGCTTTGACATCACAGGAAAAAATTACATTTTAAAATATATTAAAACAATAGTAATTTTTCATGGTATTACTGTTTTTATATGAAAAAGTTAACTAATGGTTATCATCCTTACTTACCCAGTTGATTGATTACAGTGATAATTGCAAATTTTTTGTTTTCAAAGTTACGTAAAATTTTAGGTTTAAATATGCAAATTAGGCATTGTTTAATGAAATGTACTAATTTGCATAAATTTCTAGACACTTAAGTGTCTTTTGGATGTTTTCTTTCTACTAGTCTGAAAAAACACTTTATGAAAAATCTAAAATCCTAAAATCCAAAATCTAAAACTTGACGAGTGCAAGAAAAAAAACAAAAAAACAGCGTTTTTGCCTGCAGTGTTTGTCTTAAAAAAAAAAAAAAAAAAAAAAAGTTGTTTTGAATGTCTTGTGTGAAAGCGACTACTTATTGTGCATAGTTAACACAGCAGATTTTTTGAAACATAAAACATTCAATTTGTTGCAAAACCTTCAACATTTCTCTTTAAATGTTCTTAAAATGTTCCTTGGTGACATTTTAAGTCTGAAATCAATATCCATTTCAATAAATTGCCATCTCAGATGTGATCAGGCTCATTTCATCTGTATGCTGCATGAGAACTGGAGTAACTCCAAAGCAGCTGACAAAGCAGAGCATTTAATCTCCATATGGGCATTACCCTTAAATTAAATGACATCAAGACAATGGAGCGCTCACTGACACAATCCATCAATCATGATCAGTTAAGAGCTGCGATTTGTCTGAATCATGCACATGCATTATTCAAATAAAGACGTGGAGTCTGACTCCATTAACTAAAGGGAGAGGCAGGAAGCCAAAGGAACACACATTTCCATCGAGCCGCTTGCAATGAGAATGCTAACGTACAGTGACAAACTAAACAGGGGGCGGCACTTCCTCTGTAATGGAGTGTGAGGAGGGAGGAGATTGGCTTTCTTCCAAACTCCAGAGAGATGCAGAAGAAACAACATTAATGGTCCCTCACACCTAAGTGCACTGGACTAAACTAAGCTCACAGAGTCTCATGAATTAGTAACTAAAACATATTTGGTAACACTTTAGTATAGGAAACAATTCTCACTATTAACCAGTTGCTTATTAACATGCCTATCCATAACATATTGGCTATCTATTAGTACTTATAAAGCACATATTCCGGGTGACCATATTCTATATGCCTAATCCTACTCAATACCTAAACTTAACAAGTACCTTACTAACTACTAATAAGCAGCAAATTAGGAGTTTGAGGCGAAAGTCATAGTTAATGGTTTGTTAATAGTGAGAATTGGACCTTAAATGTGTCCAAATATTTTTGTTAATTGAAATAAAGCTGAAATCAAATAAAATATTAAAGCTATATTTACCTGTTGGAAGGGGTTGACCTGACCCACGTTACATGTGAGGTAATACTCCAGGATGTCTGTTAAAGAAAGAGGAGGCAGCAGGTCAAGAGTAATGACATGAAAGAAATCAGTATTTATCATTTAGATGAAGACCCACTCAGGTATGACAGTTTTTTCCATTTGCTTGCCTCTGCAAGCAAATAATACAATTTTATGCACTGTAAATCATTATAAGCCTGCAACACTCTTACAGTATTTTCTCTCTTCTTTCCATTTGACATCTGCCCAAAATAGATGAACCCACACACGGACACGCTATCATTTACTGAGCTCAGAGAACCCACAGCAGCCACGTCAGGTATCTGAACATCTATATTTCCAACCACCAGCAACTCTAAATTCAGTCCACAAATGCCTCACTCACCCAAGCTTAGCCAAGCATCTAATTTCTCTCCTGCAGAGAACTTCCAGTCAATGCACAAAAATCAATAACTAGTCACAACAAATCTGCAGATTTTTCTGTAAATGCTAAAATGTGTTAAATAAAGCTAAAGACACTCTTATTTGTAGCTGGGACATCATAAATTAGCCAAAATATTTAATTAGACCTTCAGCCTTAGGAGTGTTCAGGAATAACTTTTGCCTGATGCAGGAAGTTGCAAGTTCAAAACTCACTCAACTGCACATTAATACTGCATATGCTATCAGTAATAAAGAGTGACATATTAGGTTGAATTTCGTTTTGTGATTTTAAATATTTTTAGCAAATGTGAAGAAAACAAATCACACATTTCTTTGAGGACTCAAAAGAAAGATGAGAGCTGAATACTTCATAAAAAGCAGGTTAGTATTACAAAAAGTGCAGCTTGATGCAACACCAAGGTCATGTACAAATGTACAAGCACAAAATGTACAATGTACAATCTAGTGAATCTTTTGCCCATTTTCTAAAAAACAAAAAAAAACAAACAAAAAAAAACAAAAAACAAATGTACTTTAACCACAAATGCTCATCTTGCACTAGCTCGTCTTGACACAATACTTGGTCACGTTTGAAAGGTCATGTGTGACGTAAACGGAAGTACAGATCCAGTGTTTACAAAGTGAACGTGCAAAGAAAGTCAAATTCTCTTTACAAAAAAGGTAAATGTCGGCCAAATTTTGAAGTTGGAGGAGAAAATCAGATGGATTTTTCTGCCCTACCCTACCTTTTTGAACCAAAGTACACAGATGGAGAACAAACCACGCTTAACTTTTCCAACGTGATTACATAATGCGTCAAGTCGAGCTAGTGCAAGACGAGCATTTGTGAAAAAGTATCTAAATGTTTGTTTGTTTTTTTTTTTAGAAAACGACCGATCGTTTTGCTAGATAAAACCCTTATTCTTTGGCTGGGATCATGTAGAGCCCTTTGAAACTGCATTGAATCTGCAATTTGGCTTTTAACCTGTTGATTCCCATTGAAGTCAACTATATGAAGAAAAATCCTGGGATGTTTCCCCCAAAAACCAGTCGAAGAAAGAAAAACATTAACATCTTGGATGACATAGGGGTGAGTAAATTATCAAGAAATTTGTACTCTGGAAGTAACCTTATCTTTTAAATTTTAAAGATGATTAAAATTAACTTCCAATGAATCTGATCTATGAACGTAAAGATGAATGGAAAAGATCTAGACTGCAGTTTAAAAAAACACTTTCTATTTCTGCACAGGAAATGGTACTAATTCACACAGTCCTCTCACAAACCTCCACACGCCAACGCAGATGGAGTCTTAGGCCATCTTCATGCGCAGCTTGCAGCGGGTTGCGTGGACACGAATCAAAAACAGACACATGCGTCAGAGCGGTGGGCTTTGTTGAGGAGGAGTGTGATGGTTTCATCACTATCATTACACACGTGGACGCACATGGCAGTGGTCACAGGGAAAAGTGGCTGCCTGTAAAACCTGCTTATGAACAAGCCAATTACCCCATCCCATACAACCAGCCACTCTGATTGCCTTATAAACGGTATAATTATGGCAATGATGAGGGGAATAACCTGGCCTCTCAATTATATCCATGGATGGCAGTATACAAAAGGCTGAGTTGAGCAGTATTCATTTATAGTGTGGTAGTGGAGTTCAATGCTGGATTTATAGGTTGTAATAGTATTCAATGTGAGGGCCAGAACCCCACAAGCTCATATGTCAAGTTTAAACAACCGCCAGTAATTGGACATAATACCGGGTGACTGGTGATGCCCATATGAAACCGAACAAAGACAACGGAGTGGCTTCCAAAAACGATCTGAGAGGAGGAAGAGCTTTAAATCCCACTCACACTGCGATGACTGCAGGCTGTAAAAGATCCTGATTCATGCGAGGCAGGGAACACACCAGTGCACTGACAGATCTTATTTATGAAGTGTTTCACAGCATTTCTTCAATGATGACTGTAAAATTTAACATCCTTCTGAGACATTATTAGATGAGTAAATGGCATGCATAATGGAGGACAATTACTGTTGATTTTTTTTTTTAAGAGGAAAGCATTTAATTTAGATACTTGTTAGGGCTATTGCTATCCTCTGGGTTTGAAATTAATATTGAGTGAACATCAAGTAGACGTGATGCGGATAAACAATGATATCATTGTAAAAATGAGTTAAAAAAAATAATAAAATAACATTTATAAAAAAAATAAATAAATAAATAAAACACCAATATTGTGTTTCCATAACTTTTTGTTTTGTAATGCTAATATAAAGGTTAATATAAAACAAAAGGACATTGTTATAAATGCATATTATATAATTTTTAAAAAATGAAAGTAATAAAAGGTTGACTAGATTTATTATTTTAATTATTCCAAAAGTGCATCATAGTGTGTAAAAAAGGTCTACATGGACTCTTTAAACAACTAGATTCAGTATTAAACAGCATAGAAGACATGCTGGAATACATACTGAGGCTTTCTCCACAGAAGAAAAGAGATGGATGGGAACAAGGACATGTATGCTATTTGTAAGTACAGAAATGTCTTGGTTCTATTCTAGGGAAACGCAGTTGGATGACTCAGTCTAGGACAGCGATAGCCAGAAGGAACACATTCAGAGCTTTCTTTGTGGTCTCCATCTCCATTAACGCTTCCGGCTGAGTTACTGCTCCAAATATAATTCTGGACTAAAGGGACGCAATTAGTAGAAAGGTGTAAGCTAAGATCTGATGTGCGTATTTTGATGATATTCCTGGAAATCAGAGATGTTGTCAGATCTGTTTTGTATGTGTCAGTCCACTTGCTATTTATAAGTAACAAAAACTTATTTTATTCTAGAATTATTAGCAATATATTTTTCCTGATAAAGAAATCATACTTCACCAATATTTTATCCAAACAACTCACGTTTCCACATAATAATACATAGTGATCATGTCTGACAAATTCCAAAAATAGAAAAACAAATTCTAGAAGATGGTAAGGCTGCTCTCGGTGGGTTCATAAGCGCTGATGCCCTGGAGCTCACATCTCCAAAAACATTGAAGCAAATTTTCAAAAACACATTCTCTTTATTAACAAACCACATATTTGAAGTCCACACAAGTATATTCTCAGCTAAAAACTCTTGTTTTCTTTGTTGTTTCATGTATATCATGTCTGTAAGACAAGTATACACAGAGTTTTGAAGTTTTATGCTCAAGTTCATAAAGACCAAGATGGCAGAAAGCGTATCCTGTTTGCTTTATTTTACAAAAGCACAACTTTTAGTTGTTATTCTGAGTGCACATAAATAAACAAGTCTTTTCAGATTTGAAAGATGTATTACTTTTATCTGTAAGATCAAAAATGCTGGAGTATTTTAAGAGCAAGTGAGCGCACCGGCGCCTCCATCTGTCATGCAGTGAGCGTGCTACTATTCATCTTCCACACTTTGCACAGACACTTAAATGGCGCACATTTTTCTGGGTTAACATCAGATTGAGTGGCCATGTAAAGTTACTACTACTTACATATTTTAGAAGTAAATCCTTATTTGTGGTCAATGAATGATAGGTGAGTATTTGGATGTCCTGTCTGATGTACCATATTCCCACATAGACCGTCTGTTAACGATCTGTCCATTACAGACTTTGCCACTTCCTGTGGAATATTTTTATAGTCACTAAATGACTAAATGTTTTGGTCGACCAAGCCTCTTCTCGTCGACTAACGGTTAGTCAATTATTAGGGGGCAGCCCTACAAAATAAACTTATAAAATTAGAGTAAATTTGGGTGTCTGCCATGACACTCGCTGTCAGAAATACCACAAGCGGAGTGATGCAAACGGTGAAACAGTTGGAGTTCTGTTATCACTAGAATATCACACTCCTTTCAGCCAGTCAGATTCGAGGACCAGAAAGAACAGTGTCAGCTATGTCGCTGTCTATAGAAAGTCAGAAAGCTCTCAGATTTCATCAAATATGTGTTAATTTGCATTCTGACGATGAAGTGCACTAGTCACATTGATCACTTGCACATGGTCACTACAAAAATGTGTTAGACTGAAATAGCGTGGGTGAAAATTCACAACTCTCCCTCAGAGTTACCAGTCTGAAAAGACAGCATGGTGAATAAATAATAGCAGAATGTTCAATTTTGGGTGAACATTCCCTTTAAGGACTTATTTAGAGCAAATGAGAGGAAGACTGCAGATAGGAAGAACAAAGATAAGAATAGAGCCCAGAAGACACACAATTACATGGGTGTGTGAAGCTGATAGTCACATGGTTTATCATCACCATCCTTCAGCGGTTTTCTCTTCCTCTTCTCTTATCTCTCTCCTGTTCTCCAGAAGTTTTTACTGTAGCTCTTCTCTACTCAGCCGACCAACAAAGTGATTAATCATAACAGATGCCAAAGTTGACATATCAAATCATGCTTCTGCTACATTAAAGCATATAGGAATCCACTCGCATACAAAAAACACACTTCTGCTTCCTGCATAACACCAATTCTAGGGTCCTCTGCATCTCATTGTCCGTCTCTAACGACAGGTCCAACATAATGAAACCATTTAAAACATTTAACAGGATTCACACATGTTCAAGCCAGTGTAAACACTTCCTTTCCAAGAATTAAGTCATAGGAAGATCCATTTCCAATGAGCCGTACCCTGAGTCCACCTAGATTAGACTTAACCAGAATGTGTGAGCATCAACTTTCCATCATTATCATCAACAACATCTTGCTCTGGCCACCCAAAGAGGAATGCTCGAACAGGCAAAACAAACACAGACTGAGAGAAAAACACCCACGCGGTTGTCTCTTCCCCCTGATTTACTGAGAGCATCCAGTCTCTTGTGGATAATAAGGTCACTTTGAAGAGGAACTGCTGGGTTGAGTAATGCCGATAAAGTGAGGAAGAGAAAGTCAGATGGAACGCTTCCTCTCTGAGCCAACAGGAAATGAACGCCTGCGTGACCGCTCATCCTTCAGAAAACACGCTCCTCCGTCAGGAGGTGTAGCACAGGCTACTTTCAGACAGACTCACAAGTGATTCACAATAACACCTTCTAGATTAAGCATCTTACTCACAAATCAGGAGGCGGAAGAAAAGGGAAAAAAAAAGATACGTAATATCTGTGAGATTTGAAAGAAAACCCTGGATTGGACAGAAATAAAACATACCTTTGTTGATAAACATGTACTGCTCTGACACCTTGGTAATGTACATGTCAGGCGCCGCACAGAAGTCACTGAAGCCCTAAAATGAGAAAGAAAAGCAAACAAAGTACATTAAAAAGGTATGTTCCCCACTTTATAGCATGCTATTTCTCCCTTAAGTTCAAAAATTCAACTTCTCTATAAAAGTTTATCCATTATATTGATCAAATGTGACAGTAAAGACATTTATAATGCTAGTTAAACTTCCTACTAATTTCAGCTTTCTATAAGAATAAAAAAATGTAATCGTTTCCACAAAAATATTAACCAGTACGACTGTTTTCACCATTGATAATAAGAAGAAAGGTTTACTGAGCAGCAAATCAGCATACTAGAATGATTTCTGAAGGATCATGTGACACTGAAGACTGGAGAAATGATGCAGAAAGTTAAGGATTGCATCACAGGAATAAGTTACATTTTAAAATACATTAAAATTATTTTATTTTATATTATTTTGGTGACTGGTAACTGACTTCTTTCAAAGACATCTTACCAACCCAAACTTTTAAGGGTAGCGTATATATTTAAAGCCATTATTTTTAGCTACAGTGTTTAATTAGCATCCTGACAGCTTGCTGTGCTTTAACTGGTTCACAAGTGTTGTGTTTTTAAGATAGCATGTCAAGCTAAAAATAGTCTAACTTCAAAAATGCACCTTGAAATCCCTTAATTCTGTTTCACTTCATTTTGCAGTAGCAAAAAAACAAAAAACATCTAACTTCCCCTAAGAAATGCATGCAATCAGGCCCTGGTGAATCTGAAACTAACCTAACCATACAGGGACTTCCACACAACCGATTTACTAACTAGTAGTAGGCCACCCACGGACTAGTCCATTTTGACTAGTTTTGACTTTGATCTGTAGGTCTGTACATTCCTAATATGCAAATAAGCTTGATTAAGTTTGAACTACTCTTAGTATGAATTTAGTGAGCGTTAGGGTGTGTTCACACTTTCGCACTTAGTTCGGCAGACAACTTAAAGTGGTGTTGAGCAGACTGATCAGTGAATGTGTACTTTGATATCATACACTCGCAGCACTGTTTTAATACACCTTTTCCTTTTGTTTATGGTGTTCGATGAGCTCCATCATGAAATCTAAGTCACAAAATCTAACTAATCAGGTTCTGAACACATCACTGTTCCTTTAGGTTCAGTATCTTTAGGTTTGCTGTAAAAAATGCCAGTGTGAATGCAAAGCGGACTAGGACTAAATGTATCATTTTTCTTTTTGGTCCGTACCAAATGAACCAAACGAACTGAACAACAAGTGTGAACACACCCTTAGATAATGTATGTATACAAACGTACGTTCCAAACTCGCAAGTTCATCTTCAGAACGCAATATTTTTGATGAAATCCGAAAGCTTTCTGACCCTGCATAGACAGCAACGCAACTACATCATTCAAGACCCAGAAAGGTAGTAAGAACAATGTTAAAATAGTCCATTTAAAATAGCTTTAACAATGTCCTTACTACCTTTCTGGGCCTTGAACATTGCGTTGCTGTCTATGCAGGGTCAGAAAGCTCTCGGATTTCATCAAAAATATCTTAATTTGTGTTCCACAGCTGAACGGAGATCATTTTTCATTTTTGGGCGAACTATCCCTTTAAAGCAGTTGTACAAACAGGTTGTTAATCACAGATATAAGCTATTACTGGTTGCTTCAGGCATTTCCACAGTTATAATTTGTGCATGTGCAGGGAGATCACAAGAGGAAGATGCATCACTACAATACTGTCCTGCCTCTGTGTAGAGAAGCGTTGCTATGGAGACACTCACCGAGGAGACAGTCAGTTCCAGACCCAGTGAGCCCCAGCTGATTACCAGCGCCAACACACCCAGAAAACACACCCTGAGAGAACACAGATAACCAGCATTTCAAACATCATTGTTTACAGTATATACATATTATGATCTAAAAGGTTGGAAACCCTTTAATGGGTGTTTCAGCTCAGGAAAACCCTTTATCTGACTACAATTTCCATAACTTCATCTATAATATAAATGTAATGGTGGTAAAATTACACAGGCAACAGTGGAAATCCAAAAAAACCATTAACCATATTGCAGATTTAGTGAATAAATACATTTATTTTTGATTAGCATTTATATGCAAATTAAAAATAAATATTGTATTTTATTTATTTTTTTTACAGTCTGTAATACCTTTTTTTATATTATGAGACAAAGAATTAAGTTTTTGGTGATGTGTACATAAATGAAAACTGTTTCCATCTGTACCTTTAAATAAAGGGCAAGTCAAGCAGTAGGATGGTATCATTGTATACTAAATGCCTTGAGCATATGGCAACCCAAAGATTTCATGCTTTTAGCGAGTATTAACTTTTACTGCAGAGCAAATCAATATCCTGACATTTACCTTCTGACACTGCCTCAAGTCAAACCAGCTTTTTCACTATACAATATTACGTGAATGCAAAATGTTAAATGACTTGATGCACCGTGAATAAGACAAGCTAGAGAAAATCCGTAAGCCAGCTTCAGGATAAAGACGGCAGGCTTTAATGTGAGCTCTAGCCCGGGGGGAAACAATGTACTGCTTCCTCCTATAAGACACAGCAGGTTAACGACAGCCTTAGAGACACAATGGCTCCATCCGTAACGCTGTGTTTTTTGGCAGGTCTGGTGGAAGGAGTTGTGCGCCATCTAATAATTGACTGAACATGATTAGTCCAACACCATGTACCTGAGGTACTCCAGCTCACACAGGAAACAACATAACAGAAAGAGCCCTTCCAGAGAATAACTCCCTTACTTACAAACAATAGCACTGTTCCAAAACCTAGTATGCCGCCTACCTACCTAGACAGCACTTCCAACACCAAGGCTGTCTCAAAGGATAGGCACACCACACAAGATAGCTAAGGCAACACTGCTGTATCCTTTAATGAGAAGGCAACCTAGACTGTAGAAAAAGTCAAGCGAAATTCTACTACAAAGATATATAACACAATATAACACAACAATTCTTGTGCTCTTTTGTAGCACTTCATAAGTGTGGCAGGAAGTTACTTTTTACATAGAGTAGTTCTGGAGCAGTGCTAATGTGTCTGTTTTTCAAGCGACGTTGTTCAGGCACTGTAGAGAGCTTGTCACGCTGTTGTTCTTCTGTTTTTCTGTATCATCTGATTTAAAACTTCCCAGAGGGTGGGGTATCAGAGAGAAAGAGATATTGTAATTTCTCTGTTGGAGCTAAAACAGAAGAGCACTGACACTTCATAAATCAATCTGGTGCAACTGCTATGGCTGAGAGTCAGAAATCATCAAGCCTCATGGTGTGCCATCAAGTGGATGGATTCTGAAAGACCTTTGTGGGTCACTGACAAGAGCAGATCAAATATTGCTGGTCATTTGTTAGTCTCTATAAGCTCTATTTTCCGTGGTGCACCACACATGACCCAAAAACATATCCATGTGATGAGTCTCACCCAATCAGAGTTCCTTTGGAGTTGCGGATGAGGCCGAAGAGCACCAACAGGCAAATGAGCACATCAAACAGCAGAAGACCCAGGTAGCCCAGCCACCTAAAGACAACAACAAATTAACATTACAAACACAACAAAATCCACAGTCAATGCATAATGTATCGACAACTCAAAAATGGTAACACTTTAAGAAACATTAACAAGTCAATTAATAAAAGTGACCCTGGACCACAAAACCAATCAATTTTTTGAAATTGAGATTTATACATCATGTGAATAAATAGACTTTCCATTGATGTATGGTTTGTTAGAGTTGGACAATATTTGGCCAAGATACAACTACATGAAAATCTGGAATCTGAGGGAGCACCAAAAAAAAAAAAAACCTTTAAAGTCGTCCAAATGAAGTTCTTAGCAATGCACATTACTAATCAAAAATTAAGTTTCGATATTTTTACGGTAGGAAATTTACAAAATATATTAATGGAACATGATCTTTACTTAATATCCTAATGATTTTTGGCATAAAGGAAAAAACGATCATTTTGACTCATACAATGTTTCGCTGGCTATTGCTACAAATATACTTGTGTTGCTTAAGACTGGTTTTGTGGTCCAGGGTCACAAATAGTATAAGATGCCAAAACAGAACAGTTGTCTCTTGTATATTTTAATAATGAAATGTATGAAAAAGAGGTCAGTAAGCTGTTTTTCTTTTAAGAAACTGCTATTCTGACTAACCATGGATGGATTAAATTAATAATATACATTATATTAATCCATAATGTTACAAAATATAAGAATATTGTAATAGCATTTCACAGTATTACTGTTTTTACTGTATTTTTGTACAGCCTTGGTGAGCATGAGAGACTAAGTTTAAAATATGTTTCATAACATATTTGTTTAAATATAAAATGCCCTGATGAAGTAGCTTTTTTTACATTTTCTGAATCTTATCTGTTTAAAACTTGCTAGCATGATTGGGGCTGTTGTTAGGTAGCATAAAGATGGCAACTTTTGTATGAGAAAAAGTCATTTCTTTTTTTAAAATCAAAGCCAAAATGATTTGGTTTTAAGGCTTTATCCTGCTTATTTGGCTTTTTAGGCAAACAAACAGACCCCAAAGCAACTTCTTTCAGTGAGAAATGTAAATGGCTGATGAGAGGTGGAAAGAGGCAGCGAGTGAACAGAATACTAATTTCTATTCTCTCTAAGAGTGCACTGTTCACAACTTACGTGAGACAGAGAAATCCTTTGAGTGTTTTTTTTTCCCTGAGACTTTTTTTTTGGATGCTAGAAAGGTTTAACACCTTCAAACAAACTGAAGTACACTTTATAATGTGTGTCAGAAACAATTCTAGGATTGTCGCAACACTAAAATTTCAGTTAGCATTATAAGAGATTGCTAAATTTTTGTCAGCCAAACTCCTTTTACTAAATGTTTACTTACAACTCTAACATTTTAAGATAATATGTTAATAACACACGTTCACAGTTCACAGTTAGTAGTCACATGACATGCAGGTAAATAAATATTTCTTAGATTTTGTTATTTTTAAATGAACTACATTTAAATCTCTAAACCAATTAGTGTTAATTTTGTTAACAAGCTTTTTTTCCCCAATGACTAAAATGAGAATGTCGAGACAACAAAAAGGTCAGTAAACAATAACTGTGACTATATCAATTTGCAATATCGTTGATGATAAAAAAAAAAATAATAATAATAAAAACTATTTGTGTCAAAAAAAGAGGGACTATTGTTGCGGACTGCTGTGCATGCCTCTACTATGCAATCTTTAATGTGTACGGCTGCCAGATTTCAAGAGTTCAAATCCCCAAATCAGAGCTTCTCTGTTAAAAGCATGCTTTTTCCATCCTGGTGTTTTGCTTAATTTTTGCAATCTGGCAACCATGCACACATGCTCGGTCTTCTTTACCACTTTACGACTTTTATCTAAGTTGTTCATATTAATTTCTATATTAAATAGTCAATAATAAATCAGTACACTATCATTCTGATTACAGTTTTGGGGGAAAAAAAAGTTTTTATTGACAAAAACTAGACTAAAATTTATGACTAAAACACTAAAACATGACTAAACAAAAACAGGGCAAGGCTGACTAAATATAATAACTAAAAAGTACATCTGACACGAGACTAAGACTAAACTGAAAAATGGCTGAAAAATTAACATTAGAACCAATACCTAAGAGTTTATGATTCTCAAAATCAATATCACCACAGAAAATAAATAAATCTACAATGTTCATATTTGAACTTGGGTAATGGAATCTGTATTGCCTTTTACATTTTTAAAATTGATTGCTACTGCATAAAGACATCAAAGTACTTACCTGTACCAGTCATACAGTTCAATCTGGGTTGCCAGATCCTCCAGGGAGATGCTGAGATTGCTCCAAAAGGGAATGTCAGCCATCTGACGAACGAGTTCGCTCCGCTGATCCTGGAGTTTCTGTACGATAGACAGGTAGTCTGTGTGCTTTGCATACTGCTCCTTTAGAATCCGAAGGTTCTCATCCACAGTCTGGCTCTGAGCTGATGTACTTTCTGACACCTACAAACACACACATTTGCTTTGTGAGTTTTTTTATTTACAGTGTTACATCTAAGTCAAGCTCTGGTGTGTTCTGGAGGGATGGAGCTCCATATAAACATAACCCAGTGTGCATCAGTGCCTTACCAGTCTGTGCACTCCTGACAGGGTACGGTTGGCATGGCGGAGGGAGTAGGTAAGCCGATTCACGCCGTCACAGGTCTCTCCATTCCCGTAGAAACCAACAGCAATGCCAGCGCTGCAAGGAAACAAAGAGAGAGGCGTGAGGAGGAGGGAAAGGGAAATTAAGGCCTTCAGAAAAGCCGTGGTAACCCTGAGGAATAGGTCAGTAATGTCCCAAAAACAATGCACACAGCCGGCAGAAGACACAGATGAGACTCTAATTCAGACTCCTTTGTTCTGACAACAGAACTGAACACACATGAATGACTTATTAAATAAGAGTGAAGGCTCACAGATTATTCAGAGCACTGATTTACAGCAGTGGCTCCCAAACAGAAGTACTGGATCATTCCGTGTCAACTCAACAAGGTCCCCGCCTCAAATTTTTGATTTTGCTAATATTTTTTCTGAAAAAGATACACAGGTATGTTGATGAAAGCCAAAATTTTAAATGTCATGGACGAATATTTACAGAGTAATTTGTAGAGGGATGTCAAAATGGCAATTTTCACCTTAGATTCAGAGTCAAGTTACAGGGGAATAAAAATGATTTTGGAAAGGCGGCAGCATCATAATGTTATTTTTACACAGAGATTGGTAGCTCTATCAGTAAAATCTGTTGACTTTAGCAATCTGTGTTGCATTATGCACCAATGGTGACTATTTAAAAATGGGGAAACAGCACTTTTCAAGTTTTTCTGCAAAGTTTGCATGCCTGCAACTCAAGAACTATAAAAGATATCCCAATGCCCTTTCAGATATTGGGTTTTAACAAACTTTCCTTTTGGCTTCTTTATTTTTAATGCCCTGTGAGATTCGGTTCCAGAGATATTGAAATTTCTAAATTGCTCCAGTAGTTAAAACGTGCACACTTTCAGTGGTCAAAAACCAAATGTGGGTCAGTTTGAAAAATATGATACTTCTTTTCTTTTAAAGAAGAATGACTGAAGAACAAATAACCTCGAAACTAAAGATGTATCTTGTTTCTTTCTGTCAAGACAACTGTCTTGAGTGTCATAAATATTCTTTTTCTAAAGTATGCATACCTGTAATTCAAGAAGTATTAAAGATCACACAATATGATTTTAGATTCAAGTTGTTAATAAACTTTTCTTGTGGAATCTTAATTGTCAATGTCAATGCCCTACATCATTCAGTCCCGGAGATATGGGGATCTCAATGAGGCTCCATGTCCAGATTGTTGAATGTTACCCATTTTCAGTTGGTCACTTTGTATACAGCTAAAACTTATTTTATTTACAGAACAATTCTGAAGAAGAAATAATGTTGAAATTAGAATTGTACCTTGTTTCCCTCTATCAAAACAACTGCATATAACATACCTGCCTGAGTGCTAAAGGTGCACTGAAATGGTCAAGTTGAGTCACAAAACCTTGCTTTCTGTAGTCTATTCATAAGATAATGATGCTGCCATCTTTCTGAAGTCTTGTTTATCCCCTTGTAACTTGACTCTGAATCTAAAGTGAAAATTGCCATTTTGACCTCCCTCTACGAAATAGTGGATTACTCAGTAAATATTCATCCATGACATTTAATATTTTGGCTTTCATCACTATACATGTTTATATTTCCTCAGAAAAAATATTAGCAAAATCAAAAATTTACGCCAGGAAGTTTTTGAAATTGATTTGACCTGGAATGACCTTACTTACTTTTTTGTAATAAAAGTATTTACACAGTTCTTTTTGACATTTAATGTCAAACAAAGCACACTAAACATGTATGGCAAAGCCCTAAAACAGACAATCAATCAATCAATCACAATTATTTCCTAGACAATTAATCATCAGCCAAATTTCATGACTGAGACAGCCCTAAGCATTAATGCATTACATATTGCTCATAACCAGAAGGTCGCTGGCTTAAGCCTTATAAAGGCCAATGTCTGAATAGAACACATAGTGCTTTGCTCAATGTATATTCGAGCAATAAATGTGAACAATCTAAATGACTACTCACTTACGTATTTGTACAGTTTGCAACTAACAAAATGCTTTTTTGTGGACACAAGGGGCTTTAGTCCATTTAGTCCAAGGGTTTGTTTCCTCTTTGTGGTTCTCACATGTGCACATAGTGGTCAGATGATCGATAGCACTCTGTGAAACCCAACACAACATTCACTCAGACTGTTGGGATACTACAACAGCTTGGAGAAGATGGATGAAAGCGAATCGATTGCACTAACAGCTTTGACCAAGCAGAGAATTGGGTCACAAATGCACGGCTGCTCCACAAACCCACTGAGGCCGATCACAGCAATGAACTCCCAGCAGCGGACCACCTGCACCATCTGTACCAGAGACGTAGATGACCACCAACACATCCGGCTTGAACTTTTTGCCTCACCACCAGGTGGCAGAACAGCACAACCTGCCAACGGGGCTTTCGATCCCACTCATTCCCATTCCCCACCCTCTCTCGCTCAAGTATGTCACCCAACTCCATTGTAAAGCATTCAATGGCAGCTACAATCAGCAGCCACCCCGCTTAAAGGGGTTCTGCGGCTAAACAAAGAGCTATTCACCACAGGACAAACCCCGCAGCTCTCAGCCGGAGTACATTTAAGACGCATTCCATGCGTTTGCCAGTCTTATCATTTGCTTCGTGAATGGGCCAAAGTCTAAGTATTAAGATTTCAAAATAATGTGTGAATGTGAAGGACCTATTGTTGCCAAAGCACTACGCAGGAAGTCACTTGAGTGACGGTCTCTCAGACTAGCTCTGTATTTCGTAAACAAGCAGTGCCGACAGTGTGTTGGTTTTATGCTAACTGCGGCGTGGTGGTGGACGGGCATGTTGTAGCACGAATGTGCAGATCAGGAAGCAGATGTCACCTCGTCGTCCTCCCGAGGCCACGGTCATGTGACCCATTAGAAAGGTCTCAGTGGAGTTCCCAGCATTCCTGCTGCACTGTAAATCTGGTGGATAATCTGCATGAGCAAAGTTAACTAAATACACAAAAACCATAGTGTAATGTTTCATAGTGCAACTAACATGGCAAGAGAAACACGAGGGCCAATTCTCTTCTCATACTGTTTGTATTAAAACAAATTATAATGATACTTGTGTTTACACTAGTGCAGAACTATGCAATGACTTCACTAAAAATTGTTTGCATGTAAGAAGCAGAGATTCATATTTTCCAAGGAGGCAGAAGTAAATAATAGTTGGGGACTATATGTGCAAGGAGGCTTTTTTTTTTTAAAACGGAAGATCTAAAAAATAAATAAATAAATAAAAAAAAGGAAAAAGAAAAAAAAATATTAAAAATAAAAAATAAAAAAGATTTTTTTAAAATATACAAATAAATTGTAAATAAAAGAAAAGAAAAAAATAAAATAAAATTAATAAATATATTCATGGCATGCATGGGTATGGTACAAGTAAAGAATATTCATTTAAAAAAAAAAGAAAAAAAAAAGAATAGAATTTAATTTAAAAAAAATAAATAAAATAAATCCAAAACAATAAGAAAAATAATAATTAAAAAAAACCCTTAATTCATATATGAAATTAATAAATATATCCATGTCATGCATGGATATGATATAAATGGAAAATTAATAAATATATTCAAAAAAAAGAAAAAAAGAGCTCTTTTTGAAATATTTTGAGAAAAAAAAAAAGAGAGAGAGAGAGAAAACTGAATTTAACAGAAAAATAATAAAATGAAAATGTAAATTACTTACAAAAAAAATAGGAAAAGCAAATAATACAAATTAATTAATAACTAGTAAATGTATACAATTAATAAATATATTCATGTCACGCATGGATGTACAAGGACAGAAATGCTCATAACTTCTCCGAGATTAACAGCAAGGAATACCTTAAAAACAAATTAGTGACAATGCTGGCATAAGATGGTACATAGTGGCCCTGAATGTCATGATTCTATGTCTGAATCTCATTGCATTGAACATTAAGATTTTCTCAATGAACTTTACTTTTCTGAGCGATTTTTGCAATGACATGTAATAAACTGGTCTAAAATCATTTTAGTGGATGCATAAAGTCAAGAACAGACCTTGTCAGAGTAACCACAGATGTAGTTGATTACATTAACAATGAACATTTGGACTAATATTTCACAACCAGAATGTATCATTTTGGATGTCGTATTTGCCGTTTTCTGAAACAACAACAACAAAAAAAAAAATTGCTAAATGTTTTTACTTTACAGTGCGACTGTAAGTTACTTCTAAGAATACTATGGTATTACCATTGTAATAGTATCAAACAAAGTATGGGTAGGTCAAACAAGCCTGTCAGCTATAAAACTGCCGCCTTTAAAAAAAAAAAAAAAAGTCAGCAGGCACGTTTAAAGGGTCAGATACATCAAACCACACAAGAGACATCTTCGATAATAGTTATACCGAGAGAAGGAAAGTGATTGTGGGCTCTAAGGCAAGATATGACCCAAGGACAGATCAATCAATGTTCCCGCAGCTGTGGCCTTTGGTGGTCCCATATCACTGCTGTCCTGTATTAACGAAAGCTCAGTCTGTCAGACAGTCTCTATTTTAGGCCACAACTCTCATGGGTTCATACAGACATACTGCAAACAAATAAATAAAAATAAGCCTCATGACTCATCGAAATCTATCCCAGCGCTCCCTGATGCTAAGAAGCAGACTTTAGTTCATAACATCTAATAAGTAATGACCTGTGATTGTTGATCAATGTGAATGGGGTTAAACGCTCCTTAGAGAATAACACTCCATTGACTGGACAGATCACGCTGAGCAATCTCATTACTCATGCTCGTCCTGGTGCGCCCTTCCCCCTAAAGCACAGTGTCCTGAATCAGTGGGGATTTGGTTAAGTGGAGTGTCACACAGTTAAGACGAGACTGGTTCGGTCACTGTGGCTGATTGGTTAACGCTTAGCACTGAAAAACAAAAAAGACACGTAAATAGAAACCTTTGATGTGTTCAGAGCAAATCACACACACGGAAGTCTTTAAAAAGCAACACCTGAGTTATTGTTGAGACAAAAAGGGGTAGTGAAATGGACATTTTTAATCTTAAGAGTTTTATCTATAAAACAAAACTACTGATATTATTTCTATGGCGAAAAAAAAACTACTGTTTATCGATTTTAATCGATTGTCATTTTTACAAAATTATATCGATTCTTAAATCCCAAGAATCCATTGGTCTAGCCTTTTCATTTAATGAACAGAACATTGTAGCACACCTCCCATCCAATAAATTGTAATAAGCTTTGTGCTTCATTACTTTTGATAAGAAACAAAGTCTCAGATTTCAAATTGTGTCCATTTTATTACAGTATTCAAACAATAAATACCATTTTGGTGGTGTTTAATGTGTAGTGAAAAGGGTCCCCCCTTTTATGACTTAAGTTTACTTAGTTAAGAACACGGGTTTGATCTCTTATTTTGAACTCTCAAAATGCATTGCATAGAATAATTTAACTTTAAAATTTACAAAATTTCTTCCAATTCTTCATTTGCCTTTTTTTAAATATTGCAAAAAATATTGTATTGTGGACTTCATATCGTGATACCATCGTATCGTGAGATTTTTATTAAAGGAGAACTCCACTTCCAGAATGACAATTTACAAATAATCTAGCAAAACGATAGGTCATTGTTTTCAAAAAATAAAAATTTGTATACTTTTTAAGCACAAAAGCTTGTGTAGCACAGGCTCTGGGATGCGCGTTTTTGAACGATTTGTTCATTTTGAGCGAATCTTTAATGTGACTCGGGAAGAACGAGTCGTCTCGGGGAGTGATTCGTTCAGTCGCGCATGCGCAACATCCTATTAGGTTCTGCACTGGAATGAGTTCACCTGTTTCGAGTCTTTTGGGTTTTTCGAGTCGTTCGTTCATCTTATAGGGCTGTCACGTGATGCTGTTTTTTCTAAAATTAACAAAATGACTCGAAAAAAGATTCGTTCATTTTGCTGAACGAGACTCAAAGGTCCGAGTCAGTAAAATGATCCAAACTTCCCATCACTACTACGAATCACGTCTAAGTTCATCATGTGTGTACTCCAGCTCAAAGAGGAAGAGTATGTCGAAAAACTAAAAAAAACGAAACATTTTCTAAAAAAATGACAGATCGTTTCGCTAAATAAGACCCTTCTTCCTCAGCTGGGATCGTTTAGAGCCCATTTAAACTACATTTTGGAAGTTCAAAATCGGGGCACCAATGAAGTCCATTATATGGAGAAAAATCCTGAAATGCTGTCCTCAAAAAACGTCATTTCTTCACGACTGAAGACAGAAAGACATGAACATCTTGGATGACAAAGGAGTGAGTAAATTATTTGTGAATTGTTGTTCTCGAAGTGGACTTCTCCTTTAACATCATCAGCACTGCGTGACTACGTGTATATAGTTATCTATAGATTTCAATTTCTGTACAGTCTAATCTCAAATTGTCCAACCATTTGAATTTCATATAAACCTAAAAAGCTAACTAATATTCCTTAGAACTGGTTCTCTTTGAAACACAAATCTTGTGTAATCCCATGTATCTGTAATCAGATGCACATCACACATAAAACTAGAATATAATCTAATTTCAGTCACGTGTTTCATTAACACATAATCCTTTATGGATTACAATCTGCCATCAAAATGATAAATTTGATTATTCCAGCTACTGTAAGAAAAGAGCTATATGATCTGCCACCTGCAGAATCGCATGCGATATAGTCTACTACACTGTTTAAAAAAAAATAATAAAATAAAATATTGTTCGTGCTGCCTTTAAATTTTAAGTTTACTCAACTCAAATTTTCACGTTTTCATGTAGTACAACTTTACATTTCATGTTGACTAAACTTAAAATTTTAAGGCAGCACAAACACTTTTTGAAGTTGAACCTTTTTTTTTTAAGTGTTAAGTGTTTTTTTTTTTTTTACATATATGACTTAATGACGCAAAAAAGACGGCACACTCGTATTTGCATGCCTGGCTGATTATGTACTTGCTCAAAAACTGATTTCAGATCATTTTTAACCACAAAAAGATGCAGACTGCAGCTTTAAATCATTTGTATATTATACACTGATGTACAATTGGTCAGATCAATCAAATTTCTGGTGCAAAAAAATGTTGGACTGACGCAAGCTTATATACTCCAGTCTCAAGCCCTTCAACAGAAATGCACACTAGCTGCTGTGATTCTATCAGAGCCTTTGAAGTGGCTTCAATGTCAAGTCATGAGCTGATTAGCATAAACGCTGTAAAGGTTTCAGAGTTTTGCTCTGGATTTCCATAATCTTTGTTATGCAGCGCTACAGCTAAAATGTGCCTGAAGCTGCAGACATCAGAAGTCCAAGCGTGAAACTTAGGTGCTTGTGCATCTGGAATGAGTCCTCCAGGCTGTTTCACACCAACTACAATTAAACTATCTGACAGAAATTAGGATCAAACTTTAAATCACAGAAAACAGAGCACATTCAAGTGTCTTGACTTGCATGTCTCCAACTATATCAATTCTGATTGAACAGTGCACATCTGAAGGGATTTCATCTGCATGTGGTGCAACAGAACTCAAGAGAGACATTAAAGAAACACTCCTATGTAGGAGCAAACATCAACAATACAAGTCCTAAACGTTAATCACAATAAATAGGAAACACTTAGAGTAGGTGTTAACTGATTAGATAGTGAAGAATCTTTAGTAATGTGGCTTAGATTCTGCTTTGTACAATCACTCCTCTGCGTCCTCATGAATCATTGATTTAGGACAGGGGATTGCATGTCTCAACCACATTTTGTGAAACATTCTTGTACTTTCTGGTTTCTATTTAAGTGCTCATGTGTTCCTTCAAATGCATCTACAGAGATTTCTTGTAAAGCTCTAAAAATATGTGCGTTCATCAGCAATTCTCAGGAGGTTTCACCATACAATTCACTTCCAAGAAAGACCAAAAATTGCTCAACTCTAGAGTTCTATTTCAATAGAAAGAGAATTAGTGGACATATTTAATACTAAATCGGATGGTGTAAGTTAACCTTCAGGTCCAGATTGCAGATGGTACATATTACAGTCTGTTCCTATAAGCTGTCTAGATCCACAGAGACTTCAGGAAGACTGCCCACTGGACTCACAGGCTGAGCTTACTTCCTCCTTATGCATAAGTGATGAGTAGTCCATGCAGAATCTGCACTTTTTCATATCTTCTGTGCTGATTGGGGTGGAATATTTGTAGGGTTTTGCTGAATAAACTCATACATGGTAAATTTCCCTTGAAACTCATATGGAAGAGATGGGTGAGGAGATCTGTATGAATGACGTACAAAAGAAATCCGTAGAGCTTTCACTGGAATTCTGATAGTGCAGTTACTATGCAGGCGTGTTGATGTGGAATAAGATAGTTTGATGTTTAAAGTGGCCTATTTATACGTCACTGTACACAGAAGCTGAACAATGGGCAAATCTGCAAAGCGATCAATTATGTATCAACTTGTCCTTATTTTATTACTCAGAACTATAATTAGTCTTACTGTATAGCAACACTGCCTCAGTTCATAATTATTAGGGATATGTCAAAATCAACGAGATAGTGGTTTGCCTGAACATTGTATAAAAGAAGCTATGTTTAATCATAATAGTGTTAGGTTCACCTGACCCTAATTAGACATGTTTCTTAGGGAATGTTTACAAAATATGGGATGTTTAGCAATCTAGCAATCAATAGAATGGAATGGCACAAGGTTAATTTTATGACCATTTTTAACTTGACATGTCTTTAAAAAGCAAACATTGTGGTGAGATACACCAAAAAACAGCTTGAGGCATGTGTGATGAATTTGAAGAAGCAGCTTTTCTAAGATGTTTTACTGAGCAAACAGCTAAAGCACATCATGCTATGTGCATGCTAATCAAAATACCACAGCTAAAAATTTCAAAACTTCAAAAGAAAAATCCAGATTAACTCGACAATCGCAATCAATCATCTGTAATTATTATCATTTTAAAGAGTAACATTTCTTCCCAGACTTATAAAGTGCACCATTTAAAAGTGAGAACGAAGCCCGCCTAAAGCATTACTGGCTGCAGGCGTGCATTACGAGAATATTAATATCACATTATGAGAGTCATGTCCCTCGCAGATGTGATGATTATTAATGAAGTTTTTGTTGAAAATGGGCTCATCTTCCTCCCCATAGGGAGGAATCAGCAGGGAGCCTGTGAACATGACGGAAAAAGTGTTCTCCATATTTCCACTTCCATACAGGACCAGATGTGCATTGATAAACTTTCACAGAAGGGAAGATGCTTGCTCAACATGCAAACTCACAGCAGAAAGCATGAGACAGTGAGAAAGAGTGAGAGGTTTTAGTAACTGATATAGCAAAAGAGTTAACAGAGTGTGAGACTGAGACAGAGAGATGTGGATGAGGATGTATGAGACTTCATGAAACGCTTCATGGATTAAACAAGTAGGTCCACATGAAATCATGAAATCTTTTTCCCGAACAAAATAAACCAAAAATACAAAAACAAAATCAAACCGAAACAAAACAAACTAAACTAAAACCAAACCAAAATGAACTAAACTAAACCCTAACCAAAACAAACTAAAGCCTAACCAAAACAAATTAAAGCTAACCAAAACAAACTAAAACCAAACCAAAACCAAACCTAACTAAAACCTAACCAAACCAACCCAAACTAAAACCCACCCAAACTAAAACCAAAACAAACCAAACTAAAACCAAAACAAACTAAACCAAACCAAACTAAAACCAAAACAAACTACAAACTAAAATCAAAACAAATTTAAACAAACTAAACTAAAACCCAAACGAAACTAAAACAAAAACTAAACTAAAACCAAACCCAAAACTAAAACCAACTAAAAAACTAAAAGCAAATAAAACTACAACCAACAAACTGAAACAAAACCAAAACAAACTCAAAAAAACTAAAACCAAATCAAAACCAAACTAAAAACTAAAACCAAACAAAACTAAAAACCAAAAAACACTAAAACTAAAACCCTAAACAAACCAAACTAAAACCAAACCAAATCAAAACCTAAAACCAACCAACCAAACAAAATAACTAAACTAGAACCAAACAAAACTAAAACTAAAAAAAAGCAACCAAATCAAAAAAAAATAAATAAATAAATAAAAAAAAACTAAAACCAAAACAAACTAAATAAAAACAAACGAAAACCAAATCAAATCAAATAAAAACAAACTAAAACCAACCAACCAACAACAAAACTAAAAAAAAAAAAAATAAATAATAATGTTAGCATGACATTTTCCATTCTATTCTATTCTATTCTATTCTATTCTATTCTAATATTTTTTTAAAAAATATAGGATGTGTATTAAGTAACTATTAGGGTCTATTTTGCTTCCATGTTGGCTTTAAAGAAGGTAAGAAGAGACAGCAACACTCCTTGGAGTATTTTTGCCTTGTCTTTGAGCCCTTTACAACTTCCGAGCTAGGAAAAAAAAAAGAAAGAAAAAACTGACCATGTATTGAAGACAGGATTTACTGCTTGGTGAGTAACTCATAGTGACCATAAAGTTCTCACCTGTCATCTTGCCTGACAGCACAGCTAAGAACATACACAGAAGAACAGAGACTCACAAAACCACACAGCAGCCCCTCTCGCATGCTGACACTATCACAGGCAGACTCCCTGAAGAGCGAGCGCACGTTAACATGGACAAAACACAAGGAGCGATCGTGAGACATGGGGGGTGATGGTGGAAAAAAGTGGTGGTCTTTTTTGTGAGTCCATGATGATGGTTGCAATGCCAGAAGCCACAAGTTAGGAATTGCCGGGAAAGACGCTGCCATAGCAACAGAGTTTATTTGAGACAGGATGTCGGACCGGACAATAGCAGAGCCTCAACTTTCCCACCAAATTCTTTTCATTCACATTGTGCGTCGAACATCATCATAACAAAAGCCAGCATTACTTATTCAGTCTGTTTGTTTATGAATCCTTCCATTGGTCTGTATTCGCTTCTTGACATCTTGAATTTTAATGGATTATAATGCACTTGAAGGAAAATACCACTACGGTCGATTCGGAAGACAATGAAAGAAAACTAGAGTGAAGGGCGGCAGAAACACTCTTTTTTGTTTCATGCATTATATCAACAGCATCAGACAGAAGGTTGTGGTCTGAAGTAATGACTTTCTCATGCACAAGCCCCCTTTATGCTGCAGCTCAGCACTTTGTCACCATTGACATTATAACAGGAATAGCCAATGAAACGATCAATGTTTCACCTCAGCAAATTTTTCAAACCAATCAATGCACATCCTGTGATTAATTCAAGCAATCCAACACTTGTGTGTGCAAGGACCCAGAGTTGATTCTCAATTTGCATTTTCTCATTTGCATTAAAAGTTAAATTCTGCAACACAACATCTGAGTATGAGAGCCAAATGATCATGAATCTGGTGTTGCACTAAAGGATTCCACATAATTGGCCAAAAGAAAATTTGAAAATTGGCCAAAAAAATTAGGAAAGCTATAATATGTGCTGATATTACAATGTGTCAAATATGGATATAATAAATGGCTCGTGGTTGAACCTCTGGACTACACGGACTATTTTAACAATGTTCTTGCTACCTTTCTGGGACTTGAACATGGTAGTTGCGTTGCGGTCTATGCAGGGTCAGAAAGCTTTTGGATTTCATCAAAAATATCTTAATTTGTGTTCCGATGATGAACGAAGGTCTTACAGGTGAGTAATTATTGACAGAATTTTCATTTTTCCGTAAACTACTCCAGTGTTTCCCATTCATTAACTAGAGTGTGGCGGCCCGCCAGTCTCATCTGTCCCGCCACAGTTTCATAATAAACCGAAAATATTTATACTCGTCATTTTAACATAGACGTCTTTAACGTTGTGTTTCGTGCCATCGCTTTGGAAAAGTGTCCGTCAAACGAACTAAGCGTTATATGGTTTTATCCGTTCATCAAGTCTGTTTCGCTGCTTGTTTGTGAAGCACGCACTTCATTCAGAGTCAGACGATCAGTTCGTGATTTGATGTTTGCCGCTTCAGAGTCAGAGCGACTCTTTGATTGACAGTCAATGTGGTGAAAATTGTTTTTGCCGTGAGTTTAGCGCGCGTTTGAGAATGCAACGGCAACCAGTTACGCATTGTCACATTAGCATAATTTACAACATTTTAATGGGCAGATGTTTACAATATTTCACTAGATTTGTAATGAGACGCGTTTGTAAACCTGTTTGCACTGAAGCTGGAGTTTTCCACCAAAATAAAAGCTCTACTGCAGTTTCCGTCAAAATAAAAGCTCATAGGTTTATTTCTTGGAAGCAAGGACTAAAATTAACAGACACGCGCAGAGAAAATACTGTACAAGCAGAGCAAGCGCGTTGTTTCAATGGCATTTTCCCCTCTATTTCACAAGCGCCACCTGCTGTCAGAGAGTGAAATTCAGTCTGTTTTTGTTTTATGCAGGTTTTAGCATAGTTTCACAAAGCTTTAAAGTCAGACCATTCTGTTTTTGATTCAAATGTTGAAATGATACAGACAAATTTAAATTAAAAAATGCTCATGCTACATGTGTTTCATCTTTGTTTGTATTGTGATTAAAATTCAGTGGTTGGTTCTTTGGTTCATTATTAAATACGTTTAGTTTTTGTAGTAGTACAACTGCAAAAACAGATTAATGGCCAGGAAAAAAAATATTTAGGGCTGATAAATTCTCAAATCACCAGCCATTGGCAGATGTGGCAAAACTAGTTTTAGGTCCTGCTTGCAAGTGTAGAAATTAGGACAAAAGTATTGTAATTTTCCTACAGAAGAATAAGGTAAAATAATACACCTGAAAAATAAAAATTTTATTTCATTTATTTTACTTACTAATTACTAATGAGTATTTATTTACTAATTTATTTTACAGTGCAATTATTTTACAATATATGGCTATTCCTGTCATAGGAATAATAATATAAAATTATTATTATTATAATATTCTAATTTGTTTGGCTTCCAAATTGACCAGTGTGAGTGTACTTTAGACTGAGACACTACATCACAACTGACTGAGTTCCCTGTAAACTTTAAGAACAAGTCAATTCATCAGATTTCTTTCTTTGTTTAGTTTGTACACTGACCTGTTTTGGAGCTCTTAATTTTTAACTCTCAGAGTGCACCAGAGAGATGAATTTAACTTTAAAATGTACAAAATTTTCTCACACCCCCCTAGTGGGACCGAGGTCCACCACCACAGTCTCACAAAATTCTGTGGGAAACACTGCTACTCCTTTAATTTTTTAAATGCTAAAGCAAAATAAATGTACAATATTTTGCCACAACATTATAATGTACACAATGAAAAATTGATATTTGTTTGAGATTTGCTTAAGATTACATTAAACAGTGGCAAAGTATTGGTGTCCTAGGAAAACTAGGATATGAAAAAAAATTGAATTTGACAGTGGCATTTGAATTTTGACTTTTTTTTTTGACTGCCAAGACTGCAGTGAACCCCTGCGGTTTATCTGTGGTTCTGTCATGGCAGAGCAACGGTCTGAAGAGAATCCCGCTAAGCAAGTTGGTTCAAGTTCAGCTGCCTGAATAATGAACTGAATGGCTCATGGATATCTAGTTCGCTTCCTACTTAAACTTTGATGCCAGTAACCTGGAAAACTCTGATAATTCCAGTGATTAGTTCTTCATCAGAAGCACTCATCGTATAAGCCTTCTTACTACTTACTAACTTCTTTACCAGATGAGCTGATCAACAAAATATGTGCACTGACACTACCTTAAAAGGGCAATTCATGAAAAAAGGTCATCATCTATTCATAATGATGTCATTCCAAACCTGTATAACTTGATTTCTTGTGCAAGACGAAAAAAAGTAACCCTGGACCAAAAAAAACAACAAATTTTTCTTTTATGCCAAAAATCATTAGGATATTAAGTAAAGAACATGTTCCATAAAGATTCTGTAAATTCCTTACGTAAATACATCAAAACTTAATTTTTGATTAGTAATATTCATTGCTAAGAACTTCATTTGGACAACTTCAAAGGTGATTTTCTCAATATTTTGATTTTTTTGCACCCTCAGATTTCATATTTTCAAATCGGCCAGATACTGTCCTATCCTAAAAACCATACATCAATGAAAAGCTTGTTTATTCAGCTTTCAGAGGATGCATAAATCACAATTTAAAAAAACTGACCCTTATGACTTTTGTCTCATTGTCTATTGTACAACCCAGGCTCATGAAAATACATGCTTCTATATACATTTCTGCAACAACAATAATTACATACCTTACTGCATGTTTCACGCCAGTTTCAAAGTAAAATGTCCAGAGAGTGGCGCTAAGACACATTCAATACATAACCATGCTGTCAATCAACAAAAATCGTCACACTGCCATTGCTGCTCGCAAAGTTTATTAAAAAAAGTCTTTGTCATGACCATGGCACGTTTTTATTATGTTGGTACAGGCACGTATTGCTACGTTTTTATTATGCTACTTGTACATATTGCGCCTGTTCAGAATTCAAATATCCAGGGAGTGTCACTAAAGGTTAACAATAAATATCTCCTACACCAAACCCAACCCTAAACCTAACCGATAGTGTTAACAAATGCAAAAGTGATATAGAAACATATTTGTTGATGCAGCTGTGCTATTTGAACTTCCTTATGCGGATTTGAGCTGTTTTGTTGAAATGTAGTTTCACAGGGTTCATACCGGAGCTCTTCATCACTTAAGTGCAACGCCGTTATGGAATAAAAGAGTTTTACTGCCTCTAGTGTTCATTTAAACTGAAAACTGCAGTGATTCGTACATACAGGTAAGGTTTCTTTCTTTTGCAGAAATGTATATAGAGGCACATGAGCATATGCTGTTATTGTAACCAAAACTGTTTGGTTATAAGCATTACTTCTTCTGCAAATATCTTCTTCTGCATTAAGCCAGCCAATGAGTGCAAAAGGTTGGAACTAATGCCAAAATAACACTCCAAAACCAGGACAGTACTGCCATAAAATATGTTTCTGGCCTGATGAGCTTTCATATTCAAACAGTGGACATTTTTTTTTGGATAATCCCTACATTAGCCCTCGCCACTGAGGAGTTTTGGGGCTACAGGTAGAAATAAATCGACACCTGCAGCTAGAGGTGTTAATACAGCCACACCGAAACCCAGAGAGAGCTCCAAATGAACTACAGAGATTAGTAGAAATGACTTCTCTTCCAGAAATTAAACCCTGCAGGTTTTCAGATAATACACACCTTCTTTTACACTCCATCAGACAGAATGAAGTTTTCCAGCTGGGGACCATTTGATAAAAGCATCTCTCTGGAGACCAGAGTAGATGAGCACTGACTTATGCCTGATTGAGGCGCTAATATGAGAAAAAAACGCATTCAGACTCACCTGCAGACGAGGGTGGCGATGATGACGCACCAGGCGGTGCAGCAGCAGTCTGCGTTTGGCTGCTCGTCACTCTTCTTACGGCGGCAACACAGCCAACAGGAGTAGATGAGGAGGAAGAGGAGGTCCAAGGCCAAGCATGCCAGAGCTACACTACCCAGCAGCAGGATAGACTGCACAAGAGATGAGAAGAAAACGTGAGCCTTTAGTTACATGTACACGCACACAAATAATCAGTTTATAACGCATGACAACACAAGATTTTAGCAATGCAATGGATATGACAATGTTAATGTATTTGGACTTTGTGGAATAGATCTGCTGTGCTGCTGAAATGCTGCTGCTGTTGGTTATTGCTATTGTTGTAGATTATTGCTGCTAAAAAAAGCAAATACAGGAACTTCCTATTGCCAATACATACAGCGCTGTGACTTTTTAAGACATACAGCTACTGCACAAGTAGCATATATAGTAACCCGTAGCAGATCCACACAGATGGAACTGGGGATGTAGAGGGTTTCAGAAGAACTCTGAAAGCACACTGCGAAATGCTCTAGTGAATGCTAACCAGCCATTTAAATGTAAAGCAGCAAGCTCGTTGGTTGTATATGCGACATGAACCAATCAGCTTGTGCCAAGTAATTTAACGCTGTAAATGTCATCAGTTTGCGTTAATGACCCATCAGCCTGCGCCATCTAGAGTTTTGTGACAGAACTTGGCATTTTTATGGTCTTCATGCAAACAACGTTAATCAATCCGACTGAGCTGGATTCGGATAAAATGGCGATCTGAATTGAAAGGGTGCTGGTAACCTGAAATAATCAGATTAACAAGAAAAAGGAGCACGTAAACTATTTTCTCAGTTGCATTAAAAAATAGCTTGCACACATGTGCAGTGGCTTACAAATAGGTCTATTTTTATGTACGTTTCACGTCTTGAACTGGTCAGTTGAGAAGAATGAATATTTACTAAATATTTGCCAGAAACTCTTCTAACATACGTAAAAGAAAGCTGACATATATGCTATCAAGGAAACCTTCAATTAATATTGCCAAAATTATCTAAAAATAAGGATTTTTTTCTTCATTTTTCAAATTTCTCAAAAACACAGGTGCATAAGCTCAGATCAATGAGGCATATGCTCACTCAGTCCCAAAAATAAATAAAAAACCTCTGTTAATTGAAAGAAAACTAGTCAAAAAGATTGAATCCAAGATTTGGTGATAACATAGCATATATACTATAGATACTACTTTGATATTACATGTAATAACGTTAAAAAAACACTCTGCTACATATAAATGACCTAATTTGCTGTTCATTTCAGTGTAATTTTTCCTACTCAACGCTTTCAGTTCTTTGTAGTTCAAAAAATGACTAAGACAAATTAAAGGCACCTCATAACACTTCTCTTGTTATTAAAATTGAAAATGGTGCGTGGGTCGCTCTAAGCCAAGTCTCCCGTTGCATCTCACGTGATGTGTAACCTGCAGGGGAAGTTTCATGTATAATGAGGTCAGAGCTATTCTTGGTTAAGACACACACTTCACTCTGACAATCTTGTTGTGACAACCACACAGGGATTAAGCACTTTAAGATCATCTGCACTCACATTCCTCAAAAACCGACCCAATTCTGGTCCCGCCTGATTACCGGGGGGGAAACAGTCAAATGGCGACACCCATGATGGGTTTGGCCTGGTATCCGATCAGTTAATCTGCATGGACTCACTGAACCCCTCTTCGCATGTAAGCATTTCAAATCTCCCAAATCGTGCAGTTTCCATACGGCTTTCAACCTTTGCCAAATTGTCCGTCAAGCTCGCAGTGTGTGATCACAGGAGAGCTGGGAAAACTATTGTGCTGGTTCAAAAGAGCCCAGCGAGTCAAACTGGAAAAGTGAGCAGGTCTTAAAAGCATGGACTGTAATGCTACAAGGGCATCATTGCTCAGTGCATTTACTTAAAAACACAAAGCCTGACTGTTTGTCTCAAGGTAATTCTTTGGGCTTATTAGGCTCAGAAGATTGCAGCGAATTTTCAGTTCAGAGGTTTATCAGACCACCTGGAAACAAAGTTGTGTTTACGTTGTACTAGATGTATCACTGACACTAGAAGAACTAGATCGTTTGATGCAGCTGTTAATAACTAAACAAAATATCAATCAACATAACTCAGGTTCAAAAAACAGACTGTTTAAAATTTTATCTAAATTATATATGTAAAAACAAGCTGATAGGGCTGCAATATTATGACAAAAAAATCATTATTGTGGATTATTGCTCTTCATATTGTAAAAATGATTATTATTATCAATATAAAATACAATATGAAAATGTTTTTGTGTTTTGTGTCTGCATTTTGGACACATCGCGACAGCTGTAATACATCGTCTAATTGTGCAGGGGCAATTCCTGCCCCTTTGTCTTGAATTTGTGGTGCATTTTTGTTTATTTTGGTGGCATTTTTGCTACAAGCCCTCATTAATTTCCCACCCTGATATAACTGTTTATTAAAGTGTCCGCAAAATAATTGGTATTCAGTACATTCATACCAAATGTTTCTTACGCAGCAAATCAGCATATCAGAATGATTTCTGAAGAATCACCATGTGATTGAAAATTCAGCTTTGACATCACAGGAATACATGTCATTTTAACATATAATCAGAGAGAAATCAGAGAGTTTTCAAGTGTAATGTTTCACAATATTACCATTTTTACTGTATTTTGATCACATAAATGCTGCCTAGGCCAGCATAGTGCATTTCCTACTCATTTGTTTACTGTTGTCATCGCTGTTTTTTTTTGTGGAACCATTTGAATGATCTACCACATTGCACACTGGTCTATTATTGTGGTATCATTAAATTCAGCTCTAACCGACACTTGCTGGTCATTTACGTCAGTCGACCGGTCCTTTCCAATCTAAATGGACTATTTCCAGTCAGGATATGGTACAGTGTGCACCAGACTGATAAAAGTTTGCCACACCATTTGCTAAATTATACCAATTTTATCATTACATCAATTATAACAATTCACCAGGTCAAATCTAGGTTAGGTTAATAGTGCAAGAGTAATATTATACGGTAATAATAGGGTAATCATGCAAAAGAACAAGTATGCTTCACAGTTCTTGTTTACAAGACATAAGCCATGGTAATTACATTACCTTAGCTAGCTCAGCCTTCAAAGCAGTCAACCTGCCATCAAAATCAGGGATTATTCATGACGGTCGACCAGCTGATGGATCTTTGGATATTGTAGCAAATTAAAATTATCAAGAGGCCTGCGTTTTGCACATCCCCATCTGAAACGGTTTCAAAATGCTCACATTCAAGACCTCTGCATTGAATTTGGAGAGCTTATACATTACTTCATTGCCGTTTTACATTTCTGTGTGATGGAGAAAGATGGGAAATCACTTCCAAAAAAATAAGACAACCCAGTCCCAGTGGGCAAATGCTGAACTGATCTAATTTTAGAAGCATGATTAAGCCTTGTGCTGTATAGACTGTGAAAACCACTCATCCACAAGCCACAATGTCCACTATACACTTCAAGAAAAATGAATCTTTTGTGAGGCCTTTTGAATCTTTCACTGACATCTTTATTTACATGCGTGCATCACAAAGCAACTGTGTTCACAGTAAATGCTACTCCACACTAGGGCTGCACGATAAATCGCATGTGATTGTGAGGCGCGCTTAGTCAATGAAGCTGGTTCTTTGATTAGTAGTAAAGCTCCATCACGTGCGTTCAGCTGGAGCGGCAAGTAATACACAGAGCCGTAAATCACTGACAAGCTACGCAAAATCGCACTCATAATCGAATGCCATTCATCTGCGATTATGAGTGCGATTTTGCGTAGCTTGTCAGTGATTTACGGCTCTGTGTATTAATTGCCGCTCCAGCTGAACGCACGTGATGGAGCTTTACTACTAATCAAAGTACCGGCTTTACTGACTAAGCGTGCCTCACAATCGCATGCGATTTATTGTGCAGCCCTACTCCACACAAACTGTTTTATTTACATGTATGGAGCAAAATCATCTCTGCATATTGTAGCAGGGCTGTGCAATTAATCAGATGCGATTATCATGCGCATTTCGTCACTAATGCCGGTTCTGTGATTAGTTGTAAATTTCCATCACGTGCAGTCAGATGGAGCGGTACTCACTACACAGAGCCGTAGTTCACTGACAAGCCACGAAATATCGCGGAGATGTATCGCCTCCGATGATGAACGCGATATTGCGTGGCTTGTCAGTGAACCACGGCACTGTATAGTATGTGCATTTCCATCTGACAGCACGTGATGGAGGTTTACGACCAATCACGGAACCGGCATTACTGACAAAATGCGCATGATAATCACATCTGATTATTTGCACAGCCCTATATTGTAGTGAGTTTGGGTTTATTAACATTTATCTGGCAACACAATTTGCGTCATTTCATCAGATTTGTAAGGTAAATCATTGATAAACCTACGCAAACATCCGAGATGCGCGCGCATCATGGTTGCAAAAAACCCCGGAGAAATAGCCTTTAGAGATTTACATAGATACGGTACAAAACAGATAAATTAAAAAAGCTAATAGATTATATTGATTAGATGTCATTTTCAAAATGTTCTCCGCATATTACAAGAGCTTGTCAACCAGCGATAAGCACTGCTATTCAACAAAATTGACGTTAGATAGTGGTATAGTCTTACAGATCTGAAACAGGGATTTTTTGTGGGCGGAGCCTATCTGGTGACAAAAAAAAAAAGGTAAATTAGTAAATTTGATTTTATATTTCAAAATTCTGACTTTATTCTTGCAATTCCAAGATTATATCTCACAATTCTGATAAGGAAAAACAACTCGTCATTCTCTCTTTTTCCCTCGGTTCAGAATAAGAGTTTATATCCCACACTTCTGGCTTTTTTCCCTCAGAACTGAAAAACTCACTTTCTGAGTTATAAAGTCTGAATTAGGACATATAAACTTGCATTTGTAAAACGTTAATAGTAACAGGTTTAAATATTTTTTTATGCTGTAACTGTAGGACTAATACAATACGTCCCCTATGAACAGCATATGTGAATATTATATAGACCTATTGTTTAAATCAAATTTATGCTTTAAAAGTAGAGTAATCATAGCAGTTTTCATCCATAGTATGTACATTTAAACATCTGCATTTAGCTTCAAATGGCGTCTTTGACGACAGTATTCTATAAAAATTATATGCATTCTGATTTTGACATCAAAAGGCACAAAAATTGTTTTTTCTCTTATTCCATTGATTTTACCAGTTTACCTCCACTTGTTACCAGTGTTTTTCTGCAACCACTATGCACGGGCAGCTGCAAGTGATGTAACTGCGACGTCTTCTCCAAATTGGTCTACACATCAATCTGTCTCGACATGCTTACTGTTTGTCACAATTTCAAAATAAAAGCTCAAACCCTCACTCTGAGTTTACACGTTTTGATGTCCACATATTGAAGAAATTACATTTCTGTCATAAAGAAATAGCCACATATTAAAGATTAAGTGGACATCTGACTTAAGTGTTGTTTAGTCAATATTAAGCAAGGACTGGACCACAAATTAAAGTGTAAAAACAATCATCAGGCTGTTGCCGCTCTGTGCAGTCAATTGTTATGATGTGTAATGTACGTTAGCGCTATTGTTTAACACATTGTGTATTTTAACAGCTTTGTTCGATAGTCATAATATTATCATTTTTGATACTTTATTTGAACTAATTATTGCATCATTGTTATTATACGTGTATTTTAAGTAATTTTAAAGACTATTGTTCACTTAAGTCTATTTTTATTACTACAAAAATTTATAGTTAGCCAATTACTTGATTAATCGTCAGAATAATAGAGTCATTACTTGATTACCAAAATAATCGTTAGTGACAGCCCTGCTCGTAACAGACCCATGGACGTTTACGAATCTTTTGAATCTGACTTACAGATGAATAATCAGACACATATTGAGAATAGATGAATAAACCAAGACTTCACTGATGACTATTGACTTTAAATAGCAGATGACGAACCATGAACCTCTTTCCCAGTCAGCATCACTAACCGACTAACAGTTGTCAGGCGATCAGACAGTCTTTGTGACCCATTGTTACTACAAAAACACGATCTACCCCACTTGTGATCATAACACTCACCAGGTTCACTGAAATAGCTGTTTCTCGTTGAATCATCACCTACTCACAAGCTTACATGAAACTGTCATATCAAGGCGAACCGCTGTCATCACATTTGGTCAAGTCCAACTCAAACCCAAAAACATTCAATACAACAATAGGAAAGTGAGGCAGGATCTCATCTGAGACAAACGAGGTGTAAATGATGATGATGATGGGTGATATGACGTCTCAGGATGAGGAAATGTGTGACTTGGTGCCAGCACCATCTGGGAGAATGGCCAGTAAGCACTCTTGATATGATTAATCAGTGCTTAAATACCCTCATTTACAAAGAATGACAGCTCTTGCCAGCACTGCGTAGCTGACAACCTCTGATAATGTGTTTGGAGAATGTGATTAACAGTCTTTGCGCCCATGAGATCATCTCAGCGTACGGACAGAAAAGCTGTGCCTTCGTATACATACACAACACAATGGCAGCAGAAACAAGAGGTTTGCATGTCTACTAAATCCATCTGCTAAACTGGCTTCAAACTAGAAAAACAAGTTATAAATAAGAAAAAAAAAAAAGCTTTAAACGTTGACTTCCTGTACCTCAGAGTGCTTGCAACACCAAGGTCATAGGTTCGACTCCAAGTGAAAGTGTAATTTTATCCAAAGTGACTTAAATTGTATTCAAAGCATCTGATAATGTATAAAACTAAATGTAAATCTAACAAGATCTACACATTTTCAACAGACGTCCTCACCGGTTAATGATATGAAACACAGCTGGCATTTGCCAACTCAGAGTGTGCTTGCATTTTTCCTGTGAGAACTTGTGCCAAGGAGGTCACTGCAATTACCGAGATTTCGATCCTGCCACGTTTCTCCTTTTGCTGCTAACAGGAAAAGACCCAGACTCAGCTTTTCTAAACAGACGGTAATCTTCTGCAGATTATCTTAATGGATCTACTCTTTCCATATGCTGATTCAGGACGCACAGCGGCATAGCGAGAGACCCCTCTGAGCGATACCGCTGCCCAAAAACAACAGCAGCATTTCAAACACAAGGTCAATGTGCTGAAGTGTTCCTGGCTGTAGGCCATCTGACTGATATTTGCAAAATATGCACCACCCTTTATCCTGTCACATTTCAGAGAAAGGAAGTTTCCACCATACATGGAATGTCACTGTGCTCTACTAAGCAAGGACCAAAAAAAAAAAAGTCAAAGTAAGGGACTGATTTCTTAAATTTATTTACTATTTAATTTATTTGGATTTTTTTTTTTTTTACATTCCCTTAGCTGCAAGACACTACACTGAAAAAGCATGTAGAATATACTTAGTAATTATTTCAGTGAAAACTGTTTAAAGAAAAAGAGGTTTAAAAAAAACAAAACAATCAACCACTGAGATGTAATTCAGTTTAATCAAGTGACTGAATTGTTTGTCGGCCTCATTTTCATTTCAGAGCCGTCTATGAAAGGGCTTGATTCTCCGATAGGAGACTGTGGCTATGGTTCTTTGAATGGATGTGGCACAGCAGTCAAACACAGACGGTTTCATTCAGTCTGGCAGAGACTGAAGCACAAGACCATCTAAACAACCGATGATAGGCGTCTATAATAGACCAGTCTGAAGCTTTTGAGTGAATGTCAGTGCTCCAGGAAATTACACAGGAAAATGTCACAACGGTCACTGGAAATTTTGCATTATAAAAATGTGTCACTTCAAAAGCGAAACAGAAATTCAAGCTACAGGTTTGAAATCTACAGGTTTACATTTTGTTTCCAAAAAAAAGCATCATTGTGGGTGGGGCGGTATAGTGGTGGGTAGCAGAAACCATGAAAGGTGCACGTTTTCATTTCTAATTCAAGTCATGAAGCCATATATGTGATACGATATAGGAAAACCCAACACATGGTGAAATTGTACCTTTTTAGGTTTTGATACTATATGAAAGCTTCAAGCCCTTTCCAAAACTGTTTTTATTTTGTCCATAGATTGAACATAACAAAAATTCAAACATTTACTGATGCTCCAGAAGGAAACACAAAGCATTAAAATATTTAATAGTGGGTAGAAAAAAAAGATGCAAAGTTAAAAAACAAAAGTAAGTAGACAAGATATTTGAATTAATTTTGACCTATTCCAGTGACAGTACAAAATCCAGTCATATTACAGTTTAATTAAGTCTTTACATATAAAATTATACAGCTGCCATTTTAAGAAATCACTTTTTTAAAAAACAAATATGACAAACTAGCATGTCACAAGCAGAGATATTGGTTTCATCTGAAAAAGCAAAGCTTAATAGTTTCATTTTATTTTCAAGCTACTCTTTACACTCTAAAAAAAAAAGAAAGACAATATTGTTGAGCTTAAAGCCTGGAATTTACATGTTGATATCCCAAGCATCGCTGTCCAGTGATTTAATTTTCCTCAGGGAGCCATATAGCCTCCACATTGTCATGGAAAAGAGTGTGACTCTTTTCATTTGCAGCTGGAGCAGCAAGGGGCCAAATCTGGGTCAGAGATTTCTTTGGGAAACCAACAGTAATCTGGGGAGGAGTTAGAAACACTTTCAGAGAGGATGTCAAAAGCATTTTAGCCTTTGAAGGCAGAATGGATGGCAATAAACCTTCCCACACACGCTCAGGAAATCAGTAGTTAACACCTAACTGTAAACGTAAACTGCAAGAGAAACAGCCACGCAAATCGGATCTGGAGTCAAATGAAAGCCGAGACATTAATATTTCAAACATGGTTGTGTTTACACCACTCCATGAATGGCTCCTTCACAAATCCTTCATAACCAGCCAAACACGTGATGAATTTATTGGAAATGTGCCACTATGAGAGACAGCTTGTGTTTCCTGCCTGGCCTGACGACAGGACGGCCTCGTCAGTCTGTGTCGCACCATGCAAACACGCTGACAAAACAGATTAGCAGCATCCCTGCTCTCGCTTCCTGCGCGCCCATTGACATCCCTGAGAATGACAAGCTAGAACGACTAAAATGACTCAAACACCAGCGCTACAATTAGCAGAAATGGAAATGTTTCCAATGCTCCTCCCACAATGTAAAGAGGCCAGTCACGAATTTCTCCAACCTCCCCCACAGCCAGCCTGGGGAGTGGGTGTGGGAGTGGGAAAGCATGTAGGGGTTTTGTTTTTCAAATTTGCACTTCAAGCCGTGCTTAAGCCCACATTCCCACAACAAGGAGACAGAAACTTTAACTATTAAGGCAAATGAACAACACTACACTGTTTTTAATAAAACAGTGGTTAAAGCCCTATGAAACCAAAACTTTGATGCTTTTAGTCCATGTTTGTTAGAAGTCGAAATCTAGTGCATCACTAGTTCATCGCTAAAATTCTTTTAAGATTTACAGTATTTTTCCTCAAGCAAAACAGTCAACAGAGAAATGGTACAAAAACAGTCACTGGAGTCAGTACCCTTTTAAAACGTACCAAAAAGCTCCTTTAGGGGTAAATATGGTTACCACCCCAGTGACAGCTTTTGTACCATTTTTTCGGAGATCAAACAAAATGTATTTTAGAATGAGAAATGTGCCATCACTTTAATTATAAATACAACCTCTCTCTGTATAGCATTAGCAAGTGCCAAATTATGTATTTTTAGTGTCTCTTCAGTTGTGCCAACACTTGTACTTTATTCATGGGATTTTTATGCATTTATTGGGACAGGACAGTAGAGAGCTGACAGGAAAGCACTGGGTGGAGAGAGGGAAGCACGGTTGGCAAAGGACTTCGAGATGGGAATTGAACTCGGGTCGTCGTGAGCGCAGTTGCACTGCATGTCGGTGCATTAACCACGAGGCTATCAGCACCTACATTTGTACTTTATCTCCTTTCTCATGCAAAGATTGGTTGTGAAGTCAACCTATTTAGACATAGAAAGTGGCTGGAATTTAAAGTTGACAGACTTTTTTCTTCAATACTCTGACTTGACTCAATACTCTGTCGAAAAAAGGAAAAACGGCTTAGTTTTATCCATTGATTGTTGATTGGATGGAGGCTTGTAGATCATTGTAAGAAAAGGGTGGCGTTTAAAGGGAGAGTTCATCCTAAAATGAAAATCATTACTGTCATTAATTACTCACTCTTATGTCGTTCCAAACCCGTAAGACCTTCGATCATCTTCAGAACACAAATTACGATTTTTTTATGAAATCTGAGAGCTTTCTGACTCTGCATAGACAGCAACACAACTGACACGTTCACGGCCCAGAAAGGTAGCAAGGACATCGTTAAAATAGTTCCAAAGATGAGTGAAGGTCTTATTTGCTTAGAATGACATAATTACTGATTTTAATGACGCATACTGTCTTTTTATGCGTTGCGTTGCATAAACATAACACCACGTCTGCATTTGTGATCTTAGAAATGACAAACAAGCACTACTCTACACTGCTCAAAACTCACGTTTGAAAAGCCACTAGCAAATTCTTTAAATATAAAAGCATACTTACAGGCTGTGAGTCAGAAGCGCCAGACTGTCCTTGCAAAAACTCATCTGGAAGACCATACAAAGTACTTTCGCTTTCACAACGAAACACACAGCTTCTCCACAACATGGCGGCAATTGCAACAATACTACAGCGAGAATAAAAGTTACGGCCTTTGTTTGGTATTACGCAAATCTTTACACATTGTGACGTAGACATGTGGGGGCTTGTTTGAATAAGATGTTTTAGGAAAACATGGCTGAGTCATAACTTTTATGAAGAATATCTCTTTGGCTTTGAGACTTTTAATCTTTGCAACTTTACAGATTTTACACAAACAGCTTGTAACCAGTGTTGGGGAAAGTTACTTTTAAAAGTAACACATTACAATTTTGCGTTACTCCCTGAAAAAGTAACTAATTACGTTACTTAGTTACTTTTTATGGAAAGTAATATTACGTTACTTTTGCGTTACTTTTTAAATCTGGGCAGGGCTTGCTTTTTTGTTTTTAATATAAAGCAATTCTAATGTAAAAGACCTTTTACACCAAAAGTGAAATGAATTCATCTCAGGCTGAAAGAAAAGTACATTTATGCAGGAGATCACTCTTTAGCTATATAAAAAAATAAGCACAAATGTTTATCTAAAGTAATTTTTGCTTATTAGTATGGTTGAATTGCATCATTGAAGGTCAGCAGCAAAAATGGTTAATAAAATGGGATTAAATACATAAAGGATATTTGTTTTATTTAACATATTTAATTATTGCAGGGTTGCATCATATTCTGAGTTTACATTTCACTGTTTTTATTCATTTTGAGAAATACTGAATCTGTTTTTTGTGAGTGAGATTAATTAATGCAACTTCACATTTAGTCTAGAATACAGTAACATCATGTTTACTCCCAATTTCCCGACAGGAGACTTGTCAATCAATAAATGGGGGAAAAAAGTAACTTGCGTTACTTATTTGAAAAAGTAACTCAGATATTTTCTTAGAAATTCAAAAGTAATGCATTACTTTACTAGTTACTTGAAAAAAGTAATATTATTACGTAACTCATGTTACTTGTAATGTGTTACCCCAACACTGCTTGTAACACTCCAAAGACAAAGGAAAATATGAAATCGCATCATATGACCCTTTTAAGCCCGGGACACACCATGCCACGGCTAGGCTATGTCAGGTGGCTTTTGGGCATTGGTCGGCTTTAGTTTTTTTCGGTTTGTTCCTCACTGTTGGCTGTAGTTGGACACTGTCAGTTGTTTTTCGGCTGATTCTGAATGTTGAACGGCTAGCGGAGCTTGTTGGTAAGAAAGAGAACTCACCACAGTCTGCTTTCCTCAGCCTAAGGTTTTTGGCGTCAGTTTAGTGTGTCCCTATCCTTAATAATAATCTGTCCTTCAAATAGAGCTGCAAGCAAAAATTTCCAGAAAAGCAAGCCTTGTTTATGGATTTAAAGAGTAACTTTCAAAGCTCCTTTATTGTCATTGTATGTATCAGCAATGTCCACTTGGAAAAAACAGTTCCAGCTGAAAGTAAACACATGGTTTAGCATGGTTTGATAAAGACTAAATATGAAAATACCACCTCTTTTCAAAAATCAATATCAAATTACTCCAAGTAACATGTTTGTGTAATATCATATCCATTCCTAACTCAGGGAAATTGCTTTAACTTTACTATAAGAGATTTCCCAAACAATATCATTTAAGTTAATCAACTTGTGGTAGACAACCGAGTGGCAGCACACTCAACTTAGCCTTGTGTGCCTGCCTCATCCGCTGGCAGGTCTCTCCTCACCCAAACAAACCCAGAGCTCCAGTCTCATCCATCATCCTACTGACTGGACCTCCCCTTCACAGCTTGGCTTTCATCCACAATGATTCGTGAGAAGCACTGCCCAAACTCCCACAGTCCTGGCCTTTGTGAACATGTGAGACACGCTTTTCTCAAAGCAATACCCATTGATAGCCAATGAGAAGTGTTTAGGGATGGGAAAGGGTGAAGTTCAACTAGAATATTAGACATTGATACAATCCAGTTCAAAGATGGAATAATGGCCGTAAAAATTTCAGAGTTATCAGCAAATACATTTAATTGTGCCGATTCATTTTATTTTTAATGTTATTAATTTATGTTTAGTAATACTAATAATTCAGTAACACTGTTAAAAGCATTTTATAGCAAATCTCAGAATTAATATCCATTTTAAGTGAAATTCCACAGACACGCACACCACTGTAAGAGACGTAATGTAACTCCTGCGCTAAAGGTAAACTCATTACCCAAACTCTCTTCAGTACAAGAATTAGCTTGGCAACTTCACATTTCTTAACACCGTCTGCTGAGCAACATTAATAACCTGTCATCTCACTACAAGCAGTCCCAAACAACTAAATATTCAGGCAGCAACATCAATAAAAAATGATTTTGTGCTAAAAGCGAGACTGCCTCTGTTCTTTTTAATAGAAAACACACCATCAAAAGTAAAAATACAGAGCTGAAATTAAGAGTAGGACAAAGTTCACAGATAAGCGCTTCAAGGAAACCCAGACTGGGACATCAGGAGTGAGCTTAACCCCTAACTAGTGGCCAAACCAGATGACATCTCTAGTTAATTCCAACCCTGTGAACAAGCGCCATTCAATGGACAGCAGGTGTCCCCTCTTTCTCCCTCTCTCTCCCCCATCTTCAGCTGTGCTGTCTTTTATCATTCACTATGTGCGCTTTGACTCCAAGACAAATGCTACAGGCTGCTAGTACAAGCTGCTCAAGCGTCCTGTCTACTTTAAATGTGTATGATTTCTTTTCGACTTTCCTGAATCATACACATTTAAAATACTCAGGGCTTCCTCTCCAACCGTGCAGATGAGCTTCTCGACAGTTCATGTGAAGTTATCTGTAATTCTATATGCACCTGTTGTCAAAAGCATTTAACAAGAGGAGGTTAGATCCCTTAACACAACTGTAAAAACAGAAAATTGCTTCATTGTTTGCTTTAGCCTGTTCCTGCTACGCTGTTTTAAGACATTCTTCCAATGCTGATGCTTCGAATGTCACCGATAAAACATTTTCAAACAGCTGACAGTCTATCCTGGGCTTTATGACCCAGAAGAACTGAATTTTTTGCCTTCTCCATCTCAGCTGCTTTCCTGGGCAACTTTTAACATCTCTGTGCCTGTTTTTCCAGGCACTATACAATAGAAGACCAGCGGGGACTAAGAATTAAGTTGGCTGTCAGCTTGCAACTGCTGTTTCTAAATTAATCCAGTCATTCTTGCCTTGATCTAGTTCCCCTACACTTCTAGCCAAAAAGAGAAGTGATTCTCATCATCATGTGAACATAAACAGCAGCCCTAAAAAAAGTGTTTTAGACACTTTTGGACACATAAGTTACACTTTTTGCACTCACTTTGACCTAAATGGTGTTGAGATTATACTTAAGGGATGCAAAAAGATAAAACTGTCTAAGGAGGCACCTTGAACCAAAAAACTGACCATCTACAAGACATCAAGTCACTACTATGTGCACAGACACCTTGAATAACCTTATAGGTGAAACACATGAATATGTTCCTATATTTGTAGAAGTGTATTATACCTCCTGACTTCTCAATTTTAACTCTAATGACCAAGTTTGTCAAATTTGGGCGGGTTGATGATGATGATGGTGGTCAAGCACAATTACGACTTCCTAACATTAGTATTCCAAGTTACCAATTGGTTTCACCCAATACTCCATAAGCGAACAACGCTAAAGGCCGAACTTGATTTAAGGAGCTTTGATTAGAGGTACTGTCACCAGGCTTATGGCACTCCTGGCTTGTCTTTAGGCCATCTGTTGTCTTTGTAATGAAAGACTACAGCCAAGTAGTTGAAAGGGTGCTCAAAAGCCGACTTTCTACCTTCACTGGCCACGCCTGGGTGTGTTCGACATAACAGAGATGCAAGGCTTAACAATCACAATAATAACAAGTCATAATAAAGATCGATTATTGTTATTGCCATTTTATTGCACAAAGAAATGTGCAGATAAAAAGCTCTGCGTAATCTCTTTAAGAGATAAGATACCCACTTACTCTTGAGGTAAAATGAACAGTTCGTTCTACTGCGCTGACTCAATAGAAAAAAAGGTGTATCTAGGATTGTTAATGCACTTCAGTCCTCCTGGGAAGTTCGTATTTACAAAAGCATATTTGTACACTGTACATAGTATGCTTTATTACTAATGTGTATAGTGAGTTTGGTTTAATTTCGTAATACATTAAACCACGTTAAGCATTTCTTTTTTTTTCTTTCTTTTTTTGGTTTTCTAGGGGGAAAACACTTCTATCATGACAACTCTTGGAAGATTGTAGCATGGACATGGATATGACAACAGCTGGTTTCCCATCCAAAGTTGCGAACTAAAAAGAATGCGCAAAACTGGAATATCGCATAAAACATTTGCGAATAAGCACCATTTCCATCCAACAAGTCAAAGAGAACACAACTGCCACTTCCTGATAAACTGGCAATAAAGAAAAGTAGGAGAAGCCACTGAATATAATAATTTTCATAATAAATTACTTGTGCCTCACACAAACAGACAAAGCATATGTAATAACCCGTAGCAGATCTATACAGGTGGAGCTGGGGAGGTGGAGGGTTTCACAGGAACTTTGAAAGTGCGCTGCGAAATACTCTAGCGAATGCTAACCAGCCAATTATATGGAAAACAGCAAGCTCATTGGCTGTGTATGCAATATGAACAAATCAGCTTCTGCCAAGTTGTTTAATACTGTGAATATCATCAGTTTACATTAACGACCCATCAGCCTGTACCATCTAGAGTTGCATGAAAGAACTTGGCATTTATGTAAAAATCTTGTCTTGCTACTTGGATTACAGTACCTTAGTAGTACATAGCGTTTATGGCAAGAATTATGTGAGAAAACGTTTTTCTTCTGGTCACTGTTTTAGAACATTAAGCATTCTAGAATGTCCCCACAAATACAACCTTTTCAACATGATTAGAGCACAGTGTTCACTACTATGCTGGAAAGCCGCAAATCTGGAATGATTACATGATTACAATGAACTCTTTGACCAAAAGGAAGAATATCTGTTGCTTTGCTCCAATAGACGGTTTGCACTGTCGTCAATGTTTGGTCAGTCACTCTGATGCGCGCCCATATTGGAGATACTCAAATGTAAACAACAGCATGGATTGCATGGCTAATGTACTACTGAATACATTGTTCTGCTCATTTATGCTGTCTAAATCACGGAAAAAAACATGTGAAAGCTGCTAAATCATATAGAGAAGGACTTAGTAAGCAGGAAAAGGCGCAATAGTTTGACGAACCAAAGCTAATAGGTGGTAAAGATATGTAATGCCTAATATTATATAATTAATGCCTAATATTTCACCTACCTGACTGGAAATGATAAGAAAAAATATGAATGTTGTCAAGATCATTGCCCTTGAAATCCTGGTTCGGTTTGGCCAACCACAAACACCTTTTATTCCTCAGTTTTTTTTGTTTTTTTTTTTCACTCTTCTTGATTTGTTATAACTTTTGGCAGTCTATAGTACTCCAAATGTTTTCCCCTGTCTGACCGATTAGTACAGCCCAAAACATGACAATAATTGACTATTTTCTACAGCAATAATCAGCAAAATACGCAAGTTTTGTTCGGTTCAGTGGCACCGTTTACATTCAGTGCTGCCAATGTGGCCGACTGATGATGCGTTGTGAAAGCACTCTATCATATCATATCTTTTGGAACTAATTTAGTTGGCTGAGAAGAATTTTGCTCTTAAAGAAAGTTTGTCTCAACTAATAATTTAAAAACTGTCTAAAACAAAATAAATATCACAATTCACAAATATACAAGCAAAGCTCATTCATGTAGTACTGAATATCAGCACAGCTGTGACTACCAGCGTACAGCAGTGCCTATATTCAGAATAACAGCACGCTTGCGTGTGTGGCATTGCTTAGAATAGGGTGCAATCGGTATCATGTCGGTATAGCCTAATTTTCAACACAAAATACTTAATACCGAACAGCATTTCATCTACACGTGTTGCTGAAACAAACAGTAGCGGTGTTACTGTAATGCATAGACCTACCTGCTGGTATGAAGAGTCCTCTGGGCGAAAATCGCTGCTGGTTTGTTCAAATTGCAGATTAAAGTGAGGCAATCTGTGGAGAAGGTTAACCCACCACGGAGGAGAGTAATTCACAACGGCTGCCATAGTCTTAATGGCACACTTCGAACCGAGAGAAACTAAAGCAGGAAGTTTAAAACTTCTGTCAGCGCTTAAACAATGTCATTAGATTATAAAGTCACACACAAAGCTGCTCTTCCCTAGAAAATGCGCATCTATCGTCTTTCATCCATGGTGATGTGGAGCTAAAAGCGACTCGTTGTTTAAAGCGCCTGCAATCCCTGGAGAGACACCGAAACCCCAAAAGCTGATTTTTAAGTAAAACGAGGGGATTAATACATCAACACGTATCGGTTAAAAGCTAGTTATTTAAACGCTTCAGAAGTGTGCAGCTGTATAAAACAGGACTTCAGCTTTCCTATGCCTACCGGCTGACTGGCAAACACAAGGGAAGCGTGTATTACAAGCTCCTACTTCCCCTCTCCAAACTGCCTATTGTTTGGATACATTAAAACTATACGCATGCACACAGTAAACCCTGAGATATGCAAGCATTCAGAGCGGAATCCTTCCGAGATCCAAGCCTCAGTCCTCTCAACGTCAGCCAGTTATAAAATGTATCTCCCTTGCTTGATATCAGTCATTGGCCGAGATTAGTGCCAAGCGTTTGTCTGCGGCTCCGTCATTCCCACGGTGGAACTCCTCCGTCCTTTTGTCCTTATTAGTCCTAAATGACCGGGGAAGGTGTTTGTGAAGTCGAAATGCCCGTGTGTGGGTTAGTGGACGCCACGCGACTCCTCCCCGCCGACAAAACTCGGTGAGATGATCTCTAATCCAGTGTGAGTGAGTGAAGAACAATCAAGCAACGAACCGATACCACCGCAACAAACTCACGTTGAGATACTGGAGGCTTATCACGGTTTAAAACAACTGTTGAGAATGCGGACATCTAGTGGTCAGACACAATACTGCACACAAGGGTTGCTGGGAGCAAAACATGTATTTCAATTGCACATCTCATGGTGCATTCTTTTGAAGAAGGTATATACATATTTTTCATTAACATTTTTTAAAAATATTCCTCAAGAAGTGGAAGCTGATTGTGTATATTGCTTACCAGCTGGTTGATTTTTACACACATTATTGAAGGTAACATGTTAAATACAAAATTGATGATATAATGCTTGCTAATTATAAAATGTATTCATTTATAAAATATAAATGTAATATAAAAATATTAAATTAATTTATAAAATTAAATAAAAATAAAATTGAAATCAAATTAACTGTATTCATTTTGAGGAAGTTAGTTGCAAATGAGTGACCACTGGGAAGAATGAGTTTAGAGCCCTGAATGTATTAATTCTATACGGTAAAATGTGATGGTCTTTCACATTAGATATAATGCATTGGAGTAACATCAGTTGCCATGGCTTAAAATCATTGAACATTCCAACACTCCACATTTGTTCAGAAAAATATAAAATATTCAATTAATTTCTAAAATTAAATAAAAAACAAAAAATAAAATCAAATTAAATGTATTGATTTTATAGGGTAAATGTGATTTTTTTTTTGTGACTATGCATTGGGGCAACATTAATTTGTATGGTTTAAAATGATTAAAACATTTCATATTTATTTATAAAAATACAAAAGTAAATTAATTTATAAAAGTAAATAAAAAATAAAATTATTAGGTTAAAATGTCATGTTATTTTTTACAGTAGACACAATGCAATAACATCAAATCCCTTGACTTAAAATGACAGAAAGCATTCCATATTTGTTTATAAAAATATAAAATATTAAACAAATATCTAAAATGAAATAAAAAATAAAAGTCAAATGTATTAATTTTATAGGTTAAAATGTGAACTTTTATTTATTTTATTTTTTTTATGATTTTTTTAATTCACCACCTAAAAATGATACATTGAAGCACTTGCTACACTAATGCACTAAAGTTTCAAACAAACTAAATAATAATAATAATAATAATAATAATAATAATAAAATAAAAAACTGAAGACTACACTCTTACTACACTTTTATGACATTGTAATTGAAGATTATTGAAGTTTACAAAAAAATATTATTTTAGTTTTTCTATCTCAAAATGTTATGTTTTCTTTGTAATTATTAATGGCCTTATGACCTTTACTACCAATTTCTAAGTAAAAAAAGTTTCTACACTGTTTTTTTTTTTTTAGTGTAAGGTTAGACCTAAATACTGAATTAAAGTAAGTCTGAATTTGATTAAAGAAGATTGAATTGAGACTCTAAAAACACAATTTACTACAACAAATAAATAGATGTAAACAAATGCTGATACAACATAAAGTTAAAAACAGTTTTGGCAAATCAGTGCACACGAATGCACATTTTTGAGCCAAATCAAAACTTTTCACAAAACAGCAACAAATTTTTGGTTTGAAAGAAAGACCTGATATAGTGTACTTCAATAAAATTTAATATTTATTGCATGTTTTCACAGGGAGAAACTACCACAGAAATGACCTTTGACCAAAAGCTTAAAGAATTCAAACCTAAGCAAAATTGGGTTTGCTGGTTTGTTACCCATTCATGCCACTATAAATGAATATCTGAATTCTGTCTTTATGCCCGCAAGATAGACAGCCAACGCACTTTCTCAAAACTAAGTCTGAATGAAACTTAAAACTGTTTAATGGTTTCTGTAATTATACTGAATAGAACATGCAATTCATCAAAGAATTCAAATACAGCATGGCTACATAAAGATATATGCCAGGATGGAGAATTAAAAGTGTAACTGGAGTGGGTTTAATTTAAGATGGTCAGCGGCTATGTACATCATCATCATCAAAGTAATTATTAATATTTGGCCCTTCAAATATACTGTAAAATATACATCCATATACATATATTTAAATGACATCTTTCATAATTGAAAGTGATTCTAGATTCTAGATCATTCATCATTCATCATTTCAGTGCAATATTCAAAAACTACTGTTACCTGTTTACGTAGATTTAGTAGCAAACAACATACATGGTACCTAGTTTATAATACTGTTTTGATTGAGCCTAAATATTGTGCCTTTTCAATTTCATTTCCACTGTGCTGGCACTGGCACCGGCACCAAAATAATACATTTGCATGAGCTAAGATGTGCAAGTCATTTTAATCTTTGGCATTTAAGCTTCACAGCACAGGTATAATAATACGGTAATTAGTCAACAATATGCTGAGCAGTTCTCACCTTACTGGAAATGTTGGTGCAGTGTAAATAGGAATAACAAAATAGGAATGACAAATTACCTTGAAATGAATTACATCTAGTTAATTTAATTTAATTTATTTAATGTGATGTAAGCTTTATCAAAAACATTTAATCATGTATTCACTGATTTCAAACATCTTATTTACTTAAAACATCTCAGTCACAGACAAAAAGTACTCCGTACAATTTCATCACAATACTTAACAACTAATAAACACTTCATGACTATTATTTTCAATTCCCTAAATTTAAGTTGGATTTAGTCCATGATGTGTTGTTTTGACTAAAAGAGGAACAGTGGAAAGCGATCAGAGGTTTCATAGACCTTTACATTGCAAAGGCGTAACAGTTTTCTTCCTCAGATGATCCATCTTTGGATTAGTCACTAGAGCAAAAAATATCATACTATATATCAACACTAAACTGATTACTAGTGTCATATGGTATGCAATAGTAATGTATGTTTACTCATTTTGATTCTCGTTTATTTATTGGGATGGAATGGTAAATACATATAATTACACTTGAATTAGGTTACCACATAAAGATGTGTTTGTCCTCAAAGAGCCTGTTGAACCTGAGGCTCCACCCACCCGCTCTGTCACATACTGTAGCATGTGTTTCCACATCGCTACAACTTTAAGGAGAGGGACATTCCTGCTCGTTTCTGCAGGAAATCACATGGAGGTGCCATCGCACTCACATGACATCTAAACTATGGCAGCGGACATCAATGAAGGTAAGGAATAGAAATTACAGCCATTTCAGCGAAAGTTTCAGATAATGTTTTGCCGTGCGGTTTATTTATTTAACTTTTGTACTGGCGGTTGTCTGCGGATTTATTTTCTCGATTCTAAAATTGCTCTGATGGTGTTTTTAAAAAATCGAGACTGAAAACACGAATATTTTTAACGCGAATTAGGCGTTTTACGTTGTTGCCTTCGTAAATGTTTACTTTTATTTGCTGCTTCACTGGTTGCACCTGTTTAGTGACTATGGTATGGACTGTTTTTTCCAGACTGACATCTTAGAGATAGTTAGTAATTTAAAACTGATATGTCCATATAATACTGTAGCGATTTTATATCTTTGTTTGACAACTTTGTGAAGAAGCTACGCGGAGCTGAATGGTTTATCACATTGATTATGCATGCAGTCAATATACACCCACCTCTATTGGCAGAATGTTGCCATAGAGACTATCAGCTGGCGCGAAAGTCTGTTTTAAACCAATCGAATCATTCTCTCTGCGAATATTTAAATTTTTGTCCCGACGCCACTGGATTCGAATGGAACTCAAATGTCAGTTTTATTCAATTCCAAAAGTATTTTGAATCTGTAAAATAAAAAGCAAACCCCCAAAACTGTGTTTCTGTCAACTGAATTAAATGTGGTATATGTTTGTGATGACATTTGTTTGTATTAATCTTATTTTTGTTATCATTTAGTTCTGTTGCGTTTCTATTTAGTACACTGTTTGTGTCAAGCTTCTTGAGAACGCACTGAACTCTTCAATAAAAAATACAAATGTATTACGCAACTGCAATAATCTGTCAGTGTTGGAACAATCAGCTTGTTTAAGAAAATGATTATTTCAGTGTGTGTTCACTATGCAATACAGTAACACAATTAAAATGTTTCCAGTATTCCAAGTCAATTTTATGTCAACACATAGCTCTTAAAGGGACAGTTCACTCCAAAATGAAAATTCTGTCATTATTTACTCACCTTCACGTCGTTCCAAACCCATAAGACCTTCGTTCATCTTCAGAACACAAATGAAGATATTTCTGATGAAATGTGAGAGATTTCTGGCCTTCAGTAGACAGCAAGGGTCTTAATGACGTCCAAAAGGGTACAAAGAACATTGACAAAATAGCACATACGTTGTCTACGCAAAGCTTAAAGCACACACATGCAATGTGGCATTCTCCAAAATGGCGCTAGGCTGACGCAGAAGAGAAGAAATTGTTGAATAAACTTGTTATTTTAGGTTTTTTTTGCACTCACGTAGCTTCATAAAATTACATTTGAACCACTGATGTCACATGGACTATTTTGTCGATGTTCTTGGTATTTTTCTGGACCTTGAATGTTCCTTGCTGTCTATGGAGGGTCAGAAAGCTCTCAGATTTCATCAAAAATATCTTAATTTGTGTTCCTAAGACAAAAGAAGGTCTTATGGGTTTGGAATGACATGAGGGCGAGTAGTTAATGACAGAATTCAAATTTTTGGTTGAGCTATACTTTTAACATATGGTCTTTTGACTGTAGGATCTGTCCCTTCATACTATCGTGAAATACATCAAGCCATCTGCTCCAGAACTGATGAACGAGTGCCAATCAGTGTTTTCCAAAGAGTTCTCAGCAGAACATCTCTCTCCGCCACCGTTCAAAACCAGGTGAGACTTGCACTAGGATTATGTGTCATTATTGGTTAGAAAGACTGTACCTGATAGTTAGCTGAATTACAACCCTCAAGCTTTGTTTGCTGACATTATGGCCGGAAATGGAAATGTTATGGTTTTGTTGGGTTTTCTTGTGTAACGTACTCTGCGCAGGCTGAAAGGTATCTCATCTACATTTTAGATAGCTGAACATGTAAACAGTGGTGATGGATTCCTAAATAAAGTCTCGCTGTATAAAGGTTTGGCTCTCATTGCGCTTGCTCAACAAGGAAAACCACCAAGTCCCAAACTGCTGGAGAATTTCATACAAGGTAAGCACAAGCATATCTATTCCTCAGCTGACTGTAGTAAATGTGTAGCTCTATCAAATGTCATTAACCCCACTTAAGTCTTCATAAAACTGTCTTTTGTCCGCATGTCATGTGATATTAAATTGCCTCTTACATGCTGTCCCATCTGAATTAAATTCAAGCTGCATTTCAGTGTCTCCATTTGCAGTGATTTGTGCAATAGCAGAGTTTAATATGTGGAGGTTTTATTACTTTTTTCAACATTTCTAGGGGAAAAATCAGCACTTTTGAATCCTAAAGAGTTCTCACACTGACTTATAAATTATAGATGTACTATTTACATTCCTCAGGTCTATGCTTTTGTTGGGCAGGTTTTGCGATGGTGTGTTTGAGTGTTTTTCATCACATATGATACATATTAGAGCTCTGAAGAATTAAAGTTTCTATTCAGTGCAGGCCTCATGTGTTATTTCAGGTGTTGCCAGTATGACAGTTGACTGTGCACTTTAATAGTGATGTTTCCTGTTTTCTCCTCTAAGCAAGACCAAGTTTCCCGTCAACCGCATGCCAAATGCATATCTCTCTGTGGAATGACCAAGAAAAAAATTTTTTGCATTCCACCAAACAAAAGCAAAGGTTCCGAGGTTGAATCTTCTTAGGCAATTTTTTTGCTGAGTCAAGATGTTTTTTCCCACTTTCCAGATTTTCGATTCTAAATTTGGCACACAAACCACAGTAGTTCACCGAAAAAACCCCCCCAAAAAACCTTGTGTGCCACACAGCACACAACCACAACTTTGTTTATTGTTTTACTCTCATTCTCTGTCATTCCTTGTGGCCTTTCTGTATTGCTGTGTTATGTGCTGTCATGAGACTCTAAATAAAAAGAAAGCAATCTTCTTTAAAATGATTACGTATGATACTGTGATCAACCACATGTAATGTTTAGTCAGTCACATCTGACTGTCACACCCCTTCAAATACAGTACAGTCACTGTTAAATGTCATGTTTTTTAAGAGTTCCCGAAGCCTCAGCTGGGAGAGCCGAAGGAGCTTCAGAGTCTGAAGATGCAGCCGGTTCAGGAGAATCCTTTGAACTTGTCTTTGACCCTGGCAGAGCTGTTGAAGAAGGACACCATCAAAGTTGAGCTCATTCCCGAGAAGAAGGGGCTGTTTCTTAAACATGTGGAGTATCAGGTCACCAGTGAAGTAAGTGACTTAGGAGGCAGCATTAAAGAAATAGTAAAAATTTGCTAATCATTTAGACACCCTCAAGTTATCCAAGATGTAGATGAATTTTAATGAAGAAATTTAGCATTACATCACTTGCTCACCAGTGGATCCTCTACAGTAAATGGGTGCCGTCAGAATGAGAGTCCAAACAGCTGATAAAAACATCACAGTAATCCACAAATAATTCACACGATTCCATCAAGATGTTTTGAACACCAAACAATTGCGTCTGGCTGAAATATGAGTCCTTTATCCATAATTTTGCCTTCTCCACCGAAACAGTCATCTTGCCTGAATCAGGAGAGAAATGTGCACAGATCAAGCACCATTTAACCGAAAGAAAAAGGGTCCAAAAATGCGATGTGAGAGGACTTTTTCACTGGAGGAAGTGTTATTATGGTTTATGGACTGGTATTGCTATTTCTAGAAGTGATTTAGTGTTTAATCACCTTATTAATGGATTTGTTTCTTATAAACATTAGCTTTTCACTTGACAAGACATTATTGATGGACTGGATTTGTGTGAATTACTTGGGGATTATTGTGATGTTTTTATCAGCTGTTTGGACTCTCAGTCTGATGGTAATGGCACCCATTCACTGCAGAGGATCCATTTTTGAGCAAGTGATGTAATGCAAAATTTCCGTTCCAAAGAAACAAACTTAACTATATTTTGGATGGCCTGAGGGTGAGTACATTTAAGCATTTTTTTTATTTTAGAGTGAACTGTTCTTTTAAAAGACCCAGTTTACAATTTTACAGTTTTTGTGTCATTGGTCAGAAAACAAACAAACAAACAAACAAAAAAAGGTTCCAACTTTAGACCCTAAACCGTTAGGTGAGTCATTGTGGGTGTGTCAGCCCATGTGACATTTGGACAGCCCAAAATAAATGTGAAAAAAAAAAGCTAATAATTTAGACAACCTCAAGTTATCCAATACATAGATGAGTTTGTTTCTTCACAGAACATATTTGAAGAAATTTAGCTTTACATCACTTGCCCACCAGTGGATCCTCTTGCAGTGAATGGGTGCCATCAGAACAGCTGAAAGAAACATCACAGTAATCCACAAGTAATTCACAAGATTCCATCATTAAGATGTTTTGAACATCACACTGTTGTTTCTGGCTAAAATATGAGTCCCTTATCCATAATATTGCTTTCTCCACTGAAAAGTCATCTTGGCTAAATCAGGAAAGAAATATGCACAGATCAAGCACCGTTTAAGTGAAAAGAGTCCAAAAATGTTATGTAAGAAGACAACAGAGGATGGACTTTTTCACTGGAGGAAGTGTTATTTGGATTATAGACTGGTATTTCTTTTTTTTTTCCTAAGTGATTTAAAGTTTAATCACCTTAATGATGGATTTGTTTCTTACAAACATTAGCTTTTTACTTGACAAGACATTAATTGATGAACTGGATTTGTGTAAAATGACTTGGGGATTATTGTGATGTTTTTATCAACTCTCATTCTGACGGCACCCGTTCACTGCAGATGATCCATTGGTGAGCAAGTGATGTAATGCTAAATTTCTCCTAATCTGTTCCAGAGAAACAAACTTATCTATATTTTGACTGGCCTGAGGGTGAGTACATTTCAGCAAATTTTCATTTTTGAGAAACTTAAACTTAAAAGACCCAGTTTGTAAGAAAACCAAATTGTACAGTTTTTTTCATTGTAATTGTGGGTGTGTCAGCCCATGTGGCACATGGACAGCCCAAAATAAATGTGTAAACAGGGACCAGTGAGTCTGGTTCATATTATGAGGAATCGCTTTCCTTGATCGGTTGAGATAAAATAACTTGATATTGCAAATAGACTGTTATAGAAGAACGAGGGAGTTAAAAACTGTTTTTGGCACAAGAAACAGTATTATAAAAAGACCTCAGGGAAAAAATAACAATAATAATAATTTAACAAAAATGATTACTTATTTATTTTTTGTATAAAAGATCATTCTAAGAAAATGTATGAGCTCTTCAGTGTAAAATTGGATAAAAAAAGACATTCAGTGGAGTTTCTGCTTATTGCAACATTTACGGTTTGCTGATAGTTTATCTACTGTGTGCCCTTTTGCAGCGTTTTACAGTATCAGTCTATCGGCGATACACCGATTTTGACGTCTTCCATGAGCTCCTGCTTCAGAGATATGCTTACAGAGTCGTGCCGGCGCTTCCTCCCAAAAGAGCGCTGAAAGGAGGTGAGGTGTTGATTCACTATTCACTGTGAAATCTCAGCCTGTGAAAGGTCTGTAATCAAACCTGTAGATTATAGTCGAGCATTTCCCACTTAGACTGTGCTGTGACATTCAACGCTTTCTGGGAATGCACCAGACAAACAGTCGCAGCTCTGCCAAGATTAAAAAAGTAAACTTGTTCTGTTTTTCTGCAGACTTCAGCAAGTTCTACTTCCATAGTAACTGAGTAGCAGAAAGTTCCTTGCTGTGGTTTATTAATGGAAGGACTGTGTTTTGTTGTTTCTGGAAAAGTTTAATCTTTTCTCTGTTCTTTGGCCCCGCTGTAGTCCTGACCTCCATGTCAGAACGAGAGTTCATTGAAGGGCGGAGACGAGCTCTGGCCAGGTTTCTGAATCTTGTGGCACGACACCCTGTCTTTTCTGAGGATGAGCTTGTGAAAACATTCCTCACCTTCAGTGGCTCGGTGTGGATTTTTTTGCTAACCCTAAATCTGATTTGAATTTCTAGATAAACAGGATTACATTTTTATGATATTTTATACTGCAAGAAAAATGCATTTAAATTTTTTTTAGATAAGACAGTTCTAGCTTGAGTAAAGATAGTTTCTTTATATTCTTCATTGACATTCATTAGATTGTAACCTTTATATTTCCATATTCATGTCCCACAGGATGTCCAAACTAAGCTTAGAGATGCTTGCAAAAAATTGGGTGATGAGTTCATGACTTGCAAATATGCAACGCAGGCCAAGGTTTGATTCAGTTTTATTTTACATTTCATCCATCATGTTAAAATGTCACGCTAAGAAATGTACTTAAAGCCACCCAGCCATAATTTTCTCTTTTGTTGAAACATTTAATAATTAATGCTGTTTGCTTGTGATTTCTCCTGCAGGATTACCTCCCAGCGGATATCCAAAGTCAGTTTTCATCCAGCAGAGAGCTCATCAAAAATATCCATAACAGTTTTCAGAAGTTACGTGACAGGGCAGAGAGGATGGCCGAACGCTCGAAGGAGAACGCCACAGATCTGCTGATGTTTGGGAAGGAGCTCAGGTATCAACTCATCCTGAGCGCTGTTTCTCAATCTTTGCGGTATCTCTTAAACCAGAGTTTCTCAACCAGGGGTAGGAGGTCCACTTCCAAGGACAAACTTCTAAGGAGGCCTCAAATGTTTTAAAATAAGCTAAAGCAATCATTAAAACTACTAAATCAAGATATTTCTTAATTTAATTCACACTTAAACGTCTGGAATTTAATTAATGTAATTTTAATTACAGTTATTTCAGTAATTACTTATTTTTTAATTTACGGATATGTAATGTCTATTTAATCACTTAAAAAAAGAACCACTTTCTTAGACATGTAGAAAGGCATAACATTAAAAATATAAAGGCAGCTGTACATTTTCATTTAGAATTGTTTTTCCCAACCCACAAGTACTTTTAGATGTATAATAAATAAATAAATAAATAATACCACAGCTGAGGAATTTAGAGGAAATAAACAGATATTTTTTGGATATATATATATATATAAATCTGTTTTGTTTCTGTCATAAATCATTTATCATATAATGTTTCTTTTTAAAAAAAAAAAAAAAAACACTTATCTGATTTTTGAAATGTACTGAGATTTTTGTAGATTTTTATCTACATATATATATATATATATATATATATATTATAATGTTTTTACACATACTTTTGTCTTAATGATTTAAATAATATTATTATTCACATTATTTATTTCCACATATATTTATGTATTTTATACTACTTTTAATTTTTCTCTTAAAGGGAAAGTTTGATGAAAATTCTGTCATTCGCTCTCCTGTCGTTCGAAACGCGTAAGATCTTCTTTCATCTTCAGAACACAAATTAAGATATTTTTTATGAAATCCGAGAGCTTTCTGACCTGCACAGACTATCACTTTCAATGCCCAGAAAGGTAGTAAGGACATTGTTTAAAACTTTTATAAAGGTAGTGTAGGACATTGTCTTAAAAGTGACGTTTTCTTTGAGCATAAAAATATTCTCGTAGCTTCATAAAATTAAGGTTGAACCACTGATGTCACATGGACTATTTTATCAATGTTCTTGCTACCTTTCTGGGCCTTGAACTTTGTAGTTGCATTGCTGTCTATGCAGGGTCAGAAAGTTTTTAGATTTCATCAAAAATACCTTAATTTGTGTTCTGAAGATGAACAAAGGTCTTACGAGTTTAAAACTTAATGACAGAATTTTCATTTTTGGGTGAACTATCTCCTTACAGTAAAATAAATAAATAAACAAATAAGCCTTCAAAGTGATACAAATCTACAAATCACCCTGTATGGGTTTATTTCTTGATAGTGACTTTGACTGTACATTATCTCTTATGCACTGTGGTACAGTGCATAGTACATGTAACATTAACTGTTTGTGTAGGTGAAAAATACCAGATTTTTTCAGTGGTTTAAAAAAGCTTGATTGTCAGATGTTCATGAGTACCTGTCATAGATTTCAGCTTTGGTCTCTCTCCGCTCCAGTTCTTTGGGATCAGATGAGTCACCTGTGCCTATCCTGGCATCCTGCAAGAGTCCTTGGGCTGCTCTCAGACGCTCTGTCAAAGGGCTTTCTGTTGAGTTCTCACTTCTGTCTGAAAAAGCTGCCCAACAGGTATTGTGCCGCCCACACACACACCACGTGAACTGGCTGCACGCTGCCACAGAGGAATTTAATTCGTTTATTTAATACAGGGCAGAAGAGAGGAGGATGATGTGGTGGAAAAACTGAATCTGTTTCTGGACTTGCTGCAGTCGTACAGGGTAAGCATTGATGTGCTTCAACATTTAGCCACAGCTGAGAAGTTTTTCGTTACATTTTTGCCCATTTAGATGAAATAAACTGAAATATGACTTTGAGGGCTGTTAAAAGATTATGCAGTAAATACACTACCTGTCAAATGAACTGTTACTGATGATTATACATGTTTTTAAAAACAAATCAGCATATTATAATGACTTCTGAAGGATCATGTGACATTGAATACTGGAGTAATGATGCTGAAAATTCAGCTTTAACATTACAGGAATAAATTACATTTTAAAATATTTTCAAATAGAAATTGCAATAATATTTCACAATATTATTATTGTATTTTTGACCAAATAAATAGCCTTGGTGAGCATAAGAGACTTCTTTGAAAAACATTACAGTGAGATACTTATTTTAAAAACATTAAAAATATACTAAACTTTTGACTGGTATTCTGGCATTTTTCAGAAATCCTGGAATATATATTGCAAATGAATAATTTAGCTGTTTTCATCCACTGTTTATCTAGCTGTAATAGGCTGATGTGGCTTTTGCTACTTTTCTCGGAGAAAGGACAGGAAATAATGGGAAGAGAGATGAGTAACAGATTTGGCATGTTTTGCAAGCTGAATTCACATGTGTTACCCACATGAGCACCAAAGGTTACCACTAAGCCATGGCACATACAGTTTTTTAATGATTTGTGGTGTCATGCAGGACCTGTGCGAACGGCATGAAAAGGGGGTCTTGCACGAACACCAGCGAGCGCTGCAGAAGTACGGTGTCATGAAAAGACAAATGATGAGTGCCACGGTCCAGCCTAAAGAACAGGTTTCTGTCGAACAGCTGGAGTCCCGCATTGTCCAGGTCAGCCCTCACACACACACACACACACACACACACACACACACACACACACACACTATAAAGAGAGCTACAGCAGCTTGTGAGGCAGAATTACCGGAGGGGAAATGTGGGGACCAGTAGCTTCAGGGGCGCTGATGCATCCTTTTAATTTAGTAGGTGAAATTGATCTGAATGACTTGAAACCAAAGCCCTTGAGCAAGATTTGTATCCTCCAAATCCCTCTGGGGATGCCGCAGGCATCTGAACAAGGATCTCTGCCTCTTTGGAGAGGTAGTGGAGGGCCTCTTTTTTTATCTTGTATACTCCAGGGGTTTTCAAACCGGGGTCTAGAGAACCCGTAAGGAGGTTTGTGAAAGATTTGATGACAAAAAAAAGTTTGTACAGTGTGTTTTTTATAGACTATTTTGGAGTTAATGTCACAGTTATGTCACTCTCAGCTGTGAATGCGTAGTGGTGGCAGAAAAACACTGGCAACAAGTGGAGGGAAACAGGTAAAATAAACTAAATGGAATGAGAGAAAAAAAGTATTGTTGTGCCTTTGGATGTCAGATTCAGAATGCAAATCACTGTTATAGAATACTGTTGTCAAAGACATAATTTAAAGCTAAACACATATGTTTAAATTTGATTTAAACAATTGGTCTAAATAATATTAACAAATGTCGTTCATAGGGGACATATTGTATTAGCCCTACAGTTTTAGCATGAGACAATATTTACACCTATAACATTTTACCAAACATTTACCTATTTAATCTCACAATTCTGACTTTTTTTCTTACAAATTCAAGTTTATATCTCTTAGTTTGGACTTTATAACTTGATTTAACTCAACATACTCCTGGACATAAACTCATGATTCTGAGCTGATGGGAAGGACGAGTTGATTTTTCTTATCAGAATTGTGAGCTATAATCTCGGAAATGCGAAAAAAAATTACCTTTTTTTTAAAAAAAATCTTTTATTCAGTGGTTTCCATAGACTGCTACTGTAAAACCATAATTTTCTGCCACCAGATAGGCTCCGCCCACAAAACACATCATCACTGATTGCAAACACTGAAATGGGTCTACTGATATCAAAATTAAATTGTTAACATAAGATATTAAATAAATATTTTATAGAATTTGATTCTATTGGTAATACACCACTATTCATAGGTTTAAGCGCATAGCATTTTTTTTTTTTTATGTATTTCACATTTTTTTGAAAAACCTACTTTTGCAAACTAGACCTAGGTTTTTTGCCAAATCGGAACCAAACCGGTGCAGAAAGGTTCTCTGGAGAGTGAATATCAATAATCAATAATCAATAATCAAATATCAAAAAAAAGCTGAACTTCTGACTCAACGTTGCAAAGGGGGCGCCAAAACTTTCGAAAGGGGCGGGGGACACTTTTACTAAAATGGCTATAACTCCTGAACAGATAGAGATATCTCCGCCAAACTCAGAACACTTATGTAAGAGCTCAATCTGAGGTCACAGGAGAAAAAAAATCACAGAGCTTGGCCACTTGGACGCTATTAGAGGGAAAAAAACAAAAAATGGCTATAATTGCGCAACCATTTGTCGTTTCAACATGAAAATTGGTGTGCACGGTCTTGGTCTAAAGTGCCACAAGTGTCTAAAAGAATATTTGTTTATCTCAAAAAACAGAGCACCCATTAGATTAGGTTAACGGAGGCCAATCGTAACGAAACTTGGTGGGCCTGTTCGACTCATTCAAGAGAAATTTGAAATAAATCAGCCACTGGGGGGGGGGCGATGTTGTATTTTCAAGTGCGTAAACGTTTGTACGTCACGCAGTTTTTTGCACATACGCGCGATATTCATATCATACCATAGAACTCCTTATTCCAGACAGCTTTGCCATTAGAACCACCACTGTCAATCAAATCATTTGTTAAATGATTGAGAAGATGTAAAAAACCTACTTTTGCTAACTAGTTATAGGTTTTCTGCCCAATTTGGAAAATACAGTACAATTCTCTCGACTCTCTAGGTCAATAATTATCAAAAAAAAAATGTTGGAATGTACCCTTTGGGAGGCTATAATGGGGTTGTTTAAAAAAGCGGCCTGTCCAGATTTACTCAAAATCCTATAAAACCTAAAGAAAAACTCAAAACTTCACAAAACCTACTGAGCACATGAGACAGGCACGCAATTTCTTTGGGGGTTTTTTTATGGTAAATGACCTGGATTTGCCAAAAATGCTTTTTTAAATAATTGATTTAGGTGGGTACAACCTTGCTAAATAATATGTAACACCTTTTTCCTTATATGTTTAAATGCCTGAAGTGTTTGAACTCTGGTAATCACTACTTTCAGCTTTATTTATTTATTTATGAAAGAAATTAACACACTCATTCAGTAAGGATGAAGTATATTGAAGGTGACAGTAAAGACATTTATAATGTTACAAATGATTTCTTTTTTCAGTAAATGCTGTTCTTTAAAACTGTCTATTTATCAAAATGTATTACTGTTTCCCACAAAAATATTAAGATTGGAGTAATGATTGAAAATTCAGCGTTTGCCATCACAGGAATAGAGTACATTTAAAATATAAATATTGTTTTAAATTGTAATAATATTTCACAATATTACTGTTTTACTACATTTTTAATCAAACCTAGGTGAGCATTAAAGACTTCTTTCAAAAACACTAAAAAATATTATTGAATAGCAATTAATAACACTAATATATTTTCATTGCATAACTACTGCTGAGAAGATTTTATAATTCACCAACTAATTCCAAGAAACCCATTTAATTTTGTTAAGTCTATAAACTTTTTACACTGGCCGGATTTTCATTTAAGCAACTGATCATTTGAGCAACCATATTTTACATTCATTTAAGAACTTGATTTGTCGATTTAATTTAGTTAGGAAAAAACACAAAACATACTGCTTAATTGATATTGATGCAATGCAGCATACAGTATCTGTTTAACCTTGAAATAGCATGTCATGATCCAGTGGTTTTTAACAGCTTGATGGCTCATTGTGATAATGATAATGATGAGGGAGGTTAGGGTGGGAAAATGTGACCGCACTGTAACTTCACTGTGATCTCTGACTCATGACAGCAAGAAAACGCCATTCAGGTCATGGAGCTGCGCAACTACTTTTCCCTGTTCTGCCTGCACCAGGAGAGCCAGCTCATATTCACATACCTGCCCATTACGTCCCACATCCTGGGGGCATTTGTAGACTCACAGGTGCAAGGACATAAAGAGGTAAGCTTATCATAAGCTCATCTAGTATCTCTGTTAAAGCTAGTTATGTTAATGTATGCCAAAGTTAGTTTGTATTACTAACAAAACCTTTTAATATTTGCTGTTGTGTCTTATTTTGCTCTAATCTAGATGGGAGAGGTGTGGCAAGATCTTCATACCAAGCTTAAAAGTCTTTTTGGGGACGGTAACGGACAGTCTCCACCTCTCAGCCCAAAATAGCTTCCCTTCTGTGCTTTCAGAATCGAAAGAAGACAGTGAACTCCAGCCTGTTTTGAATAGCAGGATCTATTCAGGAACTACAGACAGTCAGTATTCTTTTTCGCACAGAATTATAGGGAAGTACTTCTATGTTAATGTGTTATGTGGCACTTCCCAAAATATGTCTGAATTGAGAAAGGCCCTTAATTTCCCAGTTTGAACAGACTGTCACCTAAAATAAAAGGCTGATGTTGTTGAGAATAAATTTAGGAAATGCAACAAGATGCTACAACATTGTATTAATGTTTAAAAACGTAAGCTAATCTGAAGGAGAAATTTGACATTGTACAAAACAGTGTGAAAGATGACCTATATCTTCTATTTTAGTGTAATACATATGTAATATATAAAGAAATGAGCTGAGAAGCTAATAGCCAGTCAGTTGAATATACTTAGCAAACACAGGAAATAGGCAGAAGTGATGTTATTCGTTGCAAATGCGTCATATTCTTCTTTATTCGTGGTTTCAGCTGACAGGGATTTTTCTGCCAATCTGATTGTTGTCTGTTTTTGAATCTTCAAAGCTTTGTTTTGTTTTCATATTTCATCTGTATTTGTAAGTAATATTTACACTACCATTCAAAAGCTAGTTAGTAAGATTTTATTTTTTGAAAGAAAGTAAAATTTTTATTCAGCCTGAGCACAATATATTTAGCAAAAGTCACAGTGAAGACATTTGTGACCCTGGACCACAAAACCAGTCTTAAGTCGCTGGGGTATATTTGTAGCAATAGCCAGAAATACATTGTATGGGTCAAAATTATTGATTTTTCTTTTATGGCAAAAATCATTAGGAAATAAGTAAAGATCATGTTCAATGAAGATATTTTGTAAAATTCCTACTGTAAATGTATGAAAACTTAATTTTTGATTAGTATTATACATTATTAAGTATATTATTTGGACAACTTCAAAGGCGATTTTCTCAATATTTTGATTTTTTTAAACCCTCAGATTCCAGATTTTAAAATCTCCTAAATATCCTAACAAACAATACATCAATGAAAAGCTTATTTATTCAGCTTTCAGATGATGTACAAATCTCAATTTTGAACAATTGACCCTTATGACTGGTTTTGTGATCCAGGGTCACATTTGTAGTGTTACAAAAGATTTCTATCTCAAGTAAATGCTGTTCGTTTGTACTTCCTGTTCATTAGAGAATCCTGAAAAAATGTATCATGGTTTCCACAACTGTTTCCAACACTGACAAGAAATGTTTCTTGAGCAGCAAGTCAGCATGCACTTGCATTCTTGCTGAGCGTTACCATGAGTTATTTAATCTTTTTAACAGTAGTGTATACAAATGAACACTTTGAAACTAGTCTGACAGTTCTGTCAAATGTGAAATGTATTTTCTGTAGCTAAGCCTGAGCCTGGAGAGTCTTTCAATCAAGGAATAACTACAATGAGCATGAAATTACTAGTTATTATTAGCTGCTCTGTACACCAAAGACCTGTTTTCATTCAATAAATCAATCTAATTTGCTAGTAAGCTATCATGTGAACTATACTTCACAATATGTCAGATTTGTTTAAAAAAAGGTTTTACTTTCAGTTTACCATAATGTTGTATAGATGAAATTGCTGTTGGCTGAAAATGCATGTATCATGCATATTTTTGTCTTAATTGCTTAATTCCCTTTAGCAGAATTTATTACCAATTGTAAATGTTTAAATTTTATGCTTGGCACAAGTAAAGTATTAAAGAAATGAGAGCTGTTGTTGTATTCCAATATATTCAATTCTGCCACCTGCTGGCACAGAGGGTAAATGGTTGGAGAATTAGGTTTTATGACATTTACAGTGCCTTGCAAAAGTATTCGTTTTTCACGTTTTGTTATGTTGCTCTCTAATGTTAATCTGCTTTGATTTTTTTTTCCTTCCCACATCAATCTTTACTTAATACACCATAATGGCAAAGCAAAAAAACAGGTTTTAAACATCTTTGCAAATGTATTACAAATAAAAAACTTAAATGATTCCATTGCATAAGTATTCATCCTGGCCAAACCGAACAATTGATGGAGAAGGGCTTTGGTTAGAGTGGTGTCAAAGAACCTGATGGTTACTCTAGTTGAGCTCCGTGATCAGATGGGAGAAACTTGCAGAAGAACATCACTACAGCATTTCACCGATCTGGGCTTTACGGTTGTGTGGAAAGACTCAATCCTCTCCTCAGTGAAAACACGTGAAAACACACTTGGAATTTGCAAAAAGCACAAGATTTTTTTGGACTGACGAAACCTCAATTCCAAGCATCATGTATGGAAACAAGCAAGCACTGATCAGCACCTGTACAGTATCATCCTAACAGTAAAGTGTTGTGGAAGCAGCCTCATGCTGTGGGGCTGTTTTTCAGCAGCAGGTACTGAAGGACTCATCAGAGTAGAAGAAAAGCTCAAAATATTGAGTCTTAATAAAAACCCAGTCCAAAGCATTCAGAACATCAGACTAGGCATAAGGTTTATCTTCCAACAGGACAATGACCATAAGCACACAGCAAAAGTGGCTTATAGACAACTCTGTGAATGTCCTTGAGTGACCCTAAGCTGACAGAGTTTGAGAGGTAAAGAGGTGAAGATGTGAGGAGAAGAACGGCAGGTAATTGCCAAATGCTGATGAACAAAACTTGTCGCATCATAACCAAGACTTGAGGCTGTAAAGGTGTTTCAGCTAACTACAGAGTTAAGGGTATGAATACTTATGCAATGTACTTATTTCAGTTTTATATTTTTAATACAATCACAAAGTTGTGACAGTTCTGTTTTTACTTTGTCATTATGGTGTATGGAATGTAGATCGATGTGGAAAAAAGTAATTTAAAGCAGTTTAACATAAGGCAACAACATAAAACATGGAAAAGTAAATGAAATGGTATGAATACTTTTGCAAGGTACTGATGGATGGATGGATGGATGGATGGATGGATGGATGGATTGATGTTTTTTTAATCAAATGTAAAGTCATGTCCCAGTCACGTTTTCTTGGCTAAATAAAGATTACTTACACTATCAGAAAAAGATATTAAACCACCAATTCTGTTTTATAAAAAACAAGTGATTTATACACTTTTTAATGCAATATTCTCTAATATTGCCGTTGGTTCATTTTTGTACTACACATTTTTTTCGCATCTAATATTTTGAGGAGACACTGCCTCCCTCACCTCCTCGGAGGAAATGCCCCTGATAGATAGATAGACAGATAGATAGATAGATAGATAGATAGATATATAGATAGATAGACAGATAGATAGATAGATACTTAATTTAATTAAGCACTTTTTAACATTTTATTTAGATGACAGGTAGTTGAACATGAAAAAAGATATGATTTTTGGTGTACACTACTAAAAAACCGTTGTAGGAATGATGAAATGATGAACAAAGCAAAAAGAAAAAGGTAAACACAAAACATCAGAATACAGAAGATACATGTGTGAATTGAATCTGTGTGAATATAAACAGAACATCAAATTAACAGAAAACACCACTTTCTCATGCAAAAACATGCACTTATACAAAATGCTGTACATTTAGGACATTAAAATACAGCATTTTATATCTCATGTTTTCACTTGGCCATATCCATGAAACCATGTGCTCAGTAGTGTGATCATCAGATCTTGCTGGATAATTTCCACTGATGCAGTGGCAATGCCCATTAGTGGTATTAAGACCCTAATCACACATCCTCCACTTCCTCCAGTTTATGCTCAACTATCACATCGTGACCATGGAATTTAAAATATCCCAAAAACTTCTTCTTTTGAAGCAACAATGGGAACCACAGGACGTCATCTGCCCACATCTGGCTGAAAGGTATTTTATCTGTGTCAAACCACTGTGGCCTCATCTCTGAAAGAGAAAACAAACCGCTTCAGTGGTACGTTATTAGACCTTCTGTCTCAGCATGTGTCTTACAAACCGGATCATTAAGTGATGTGGCGCTGTATTACCGTCTGATTCGGTTGGCTCTCCTTTATAGGTGTCAGCTCTGAAAATGTGGACATCCAGCAGTTCTGTTTCCCCAATAAACTCAAATTTGATATTTCCAATCTTGTGGAGGGTGTCAACGGTGAGGCCACTTTCCTCTAGCAGCTCCCTGTCAAATAAAATGGCATTTTGTTTTAGCTGGAAAACCAATAAAAGTGGGGAAGATTGAACATGGCCAATTGCTGACAGCACTGTTAAGTTCTACAGACAAGTAAATGATATAAAACATTCCCAGCATTACAAGGTTCAAACTGTTTAACTTTGATCTGTAGCTTCAAGGAAGTGAAAACAGACACTGAAGGAATCAAATAGCTTTTGTTTAGGATCAAAAGTTTGGGATCAGTAAGATTTTTAATGTTTTTTAAAGAATTCTCTTATGCTCATCAAGACTGCAAGCTGTAATATTGTGAAATATTACTACAGTTTAAAATAATGGCTTTCTATTTTAATTTATTCCTGTGATGTAAAGCTGAATTTTCATCAGCCATTACTCCAATCTTCAGTGTCACATGATCTTTCAAAAATCATTCTAATATGCTGATTTATTATCAATGTTGAAAACAGTGGTGCTGCTTAATATTTTTTGGAACCTGTGATACTTTTTACAGGATTCTTTGATGAATAAAAAGTTAAAAAGAACGGCATTTATTTAAAACCTAAATCTTTTCTAACAATATAAATCTTTGCTATCACTTTTTATCAATTTAACACATTCTTGCTGAATAAAAGTATGTTTAAATGTTAAAATGGTAGTTTATGTTTGTTACAAAATATTTCTATTTTAAATAAATGCTGTTCTTTTATACTTTTTATTTATTAAAGAATTATGAAAAAAGTATCACAGGTTCAAACAAAATATCAAGCAGCACAACTGTTTCCAACAACTGATAATAAATCAGCATATTATAATGATTTCTGAAGGACCGTGTGACATGCAGCCTTGAAAATTTAATGACTGATGGTTTTATTTATCATATGTTCTCGCATTTATTTTACTTTTGCAATGTGTTTTTGTACATTCAAAAATTGTTATAATATTGTTTTGATGCAATGGTTACTTTTAGTTACTTTTAGATATAATAAGATATGTTCACACAAAAAAAAGAAAAGAAAGGAAAATGAGATTTAAGTTATATTTTGACCATTGAATTAGAAATGTCCCCATTTCCCATTTTCCCATTTATATTAACTAGGGTTATTATTGTTGAGTAAAATAAAATCCATAAAAAAATAATTAAAATAAAATATAAAAAATACAGCTAGTTCAACGTTTCTCTCTCTCTCTCTCTCTCTCTCTCTTTTTTAATTGAAGTACTAAAATGACTTAAACTAAAATTAAAACTCATAGACACTTTAATAAACATAACTGAAAAAAAATCTATTTTTTTTAACAGAATCTTTAACTGGAAGATAAATCTTTATCTTTTTTCCAAATCTTTAACTGGAACTAACTGTTTAAACAGGTACAACTATAACTGAAACTAAAATAACACTAATATATATATATATATATAGTTTTTTTTTTTTTTCTTTTTGCAACATTAAGGCTCTTGTGTGGTATTGTTGCAAATATCACATGTGTGCATGGCTGTTAGTGACTCACCGTCTGGCCGCCTGCTCTATAGTCTCTCCTGGCTGGACTTTCCCTCCAAACCCATTCCATTTGCCAGCTCCAAAGCCTCTTTTCTTCATGCCCAACAACACCCGGCCGGGCTGCACCACCAGCACCAGGGTCAGCAGCTTATTAGTCAGCATCATTCTATATATAAAATACAATGTCTTTAATGGTTAGTAGACTGTCTGTTAGACTTCATTTATAAATTGATTAAAAAAATGATGATCTCCGTTATACAGACTACGTTTTGAGTTATATTTACACTACCACTTCAGCATTCAAAATATAATGTTATATGATGATTAACTTTTCTTTAAAGTCTATGCACGTCAAGCGCCAAATAATAACCGATCAGATAATCAATGATTAATATAAATCAGTACAGTGTGGCATTCTAGTTATATGCATTTAAATAAAACTGTTCACATCACAGTTAATTATATCCAAATAATTTGCTTACTTTGTCCAAAGTAATAAGTTTAAACAAAAATGTAATCACATATACAGCATACAAATCAGATACGTCAACATGCAGACATTTGAGTCTCAGTTTAATGAATCGGTCTTGTTCCCGCGTGTTGCTCGCAGTCAGATGATCACATGGAGGTTTCAGACTGACAACATTGAATTTAGTCATAATAGTGATTGGCATCTTAGTCAAATTGTTATTCATCCAAATGCAACATATGATTTACAGATCTACGAAATTATATTAACTCCACCTACCGACTTTTGGTAACAGTGTGCAACAGTGAAATCTTCTCGATGGGAAAAGCGAGTCATTTCTGTGAATCGATTCTTTCGAACAGAACTAAACGAACTAAAACTGTTTGAGCCTAAACTACAGTTACACAAATAGGCTTGTATGTTTTCATCAAAGCGTAAACATATTTAAAGTACGTTGTGAAATTCCTGTTACACGACTACTAAAGGCTATTATGATTATTCCTCATTCCGCCACATGTAAATCATTGAAAAGATCCGACTCGAAAGAACGAGTCCTTAATTCATAACTCGGAGTGTGCACCATTCAAATATTCCCGAGTGCTACTAAACGGAATAATTAGACAGAAAAACCCAAAATGACCATCTATAACAGTGAAATGATGACTAACTGGTGTACACACCAATGCATTTCATCGTAATAATTAATAATATATCCAACAGACAAGTAAAGTACGATAATGCGCTCAAGGTTCTGCGCAAAGTGCGCGCAGCTATGACATCATACGACACCATAGACGCCCATGTGTCTGCTTGTTTTCATGTACTTAAATTCTAAATGTAATCTCTCCCGATTACTTGTTTGTAAATGATGTGGAAATGTATCCAAAGGGCGTGCATTCACGTGTCAGCGGTCTCTCTAAAGAAGACGCCTCTGCATATGAAGGGAAAGAGTGCTGCCGATCAGAGATGGTTGATGCGGCAGCTCAATGACCCTTTCGTTAAAGCTGCTCACGCACAGAATTACCGCTGTAGAAGTGCCTTTAAGCTGATCGAGATAGATGACAAATACAGACTTCTCAAACCTGGCTTGAGTATCATAGATTGCGGTGCAGCGCCCGGTGCATGGAGTCAAGTTGCAGTCCAGAGAGTCAATTCAACAGGAGAAAGTAAGTGAACTGCTGAATTGTGAATCATATAATATGATTATATAATGCACGTCATCTTAGGATACATACACTACAGTATAAACGTTTTGTTTGTTTGTTTTGAAAGAAACTAATATTTAGGAGAAATTCAGTTAATCCAGTGACAAGACTGTACATTCAGTAAAGGACTTTATATTCATCAAAGAATCCTGAAATTGTATCACGGTTTCCATAAATATGAAACATGAAGACAAATATGAAGCAGGACATCTATTTTCAACATTAATAATGAGGGTTTGCATTTACACCACGATTTGGTCAGTTACCCAGATGCGCGGCCGTACTGGCAATACTTGGATGTAAACAACAGCATGGATTTCAAGGTTAATGTACTACTGAATATTTGTTCTGCTAATTGAGTGTGTGCGACGAACAACCGTATAAGTCCAAAAAAACAAAAAATGAGATAACCATGTGACATTAATTGTATGTGTGAACTTTGTATACAGAAACAGTTTGGGGATATTTTCGCGCGACCAAGAGTCCGCATTTTAAACGTTAAAATAGCGTCACGCGGAAAAACCGTTTATGTCCACAAAGAAGAATGGAGATGCCGCTTGCTGTCATGTCCGCTTCGGACATTAAAAGGCAAAACCTCGGCAAAAAAAGAGAGCCGACATGACCAAATGGAAGGACAGAGTAAGGAAGGCTTTGAGGGATGCTGGAAAACCATATTTGACTCGAAGAGGAGAACAAAAACCAGGGAAAAATCCACCCAAACTGCTGAGTGGAAGAACCGTATATGTGATCTGATCTCTCTCTCTCTCTCTGAACGGGCTAAACACCGCATAAACAGTTAACCTATCAAAATAAACCACATACCATATATAATAAAGCTGTATTCTTTCATATTTCCCGCCAGTCCTGTGTAAAGTACGGCAAGCAGAGTTTATTTGTTTATATATTTATTTATATCGTGAGATGGCGGAGCGCGAGAACAGTTTGAAGTAGTACAGGTGCGCTGCGCGAGCTTTTCTAAATAAACGACAAGGTGCACTATTGGAGCTATCTAAACATACAAGAAGTGATCAAAGATATCCTATCTGACTAACTTGTTACAGTTATATTTGCGTGTAGCCTAGCCTACTGGGCGTCTACTATAGATCAGTCATGAATAGGTCGAAATGAAAGTTGAGAAAATTATGATATATCTTGTATACCTTATGATATGTTGAATAATATTTAGCTATGATGTATGTCTGCATTGTATTTATTGTTTTTATTTATTTATTTATTTATTGTTTTTTGTTAATAATTCATTGTTATTGCCTGTACTGTAAGAATGTCTATGTATTATACATTGTTCATACTGTATTGTCTGTTTTAAATAAAATAATAATAATAATAATAATAAACTAGAAAGAAATGCTTAATATTAACCTGAAGTTTCTGTTACTGTATTAAAACTAAGATAAAGGAATCAGATCTTTAGTGGTTTAAAGTGATATGATGAACTGGAGTTATACTGTTATTCCACACTAACTGGACATATACCGTTCTTTCACATTTCAGAAATATAAATCACAATAACTTTTGATTTTTAATACTGACACTGAAAAATGTTATCTCCTTAGAATTGAGAAGCTTTTGTTGTCTATTTTCAAGTAAAATAAAAATATTTAATATAATGTTCACAATCCAAATGAAAAAAATCTTATTACTCAAAATTTGAAAATATGGACTTCGGTCTCAAGGCCTTAATTAATGCTGTCTAAACCATGGAAAAAAATGTGTGGAAGCTGCTAAATCATATAGAGAAGGACCTGGGTGTAATATTTTGACAAACTAAAGTTAAAGTAGAAATCCACTTCCAGAACAACAATTTACAGGTAATGTACTCACCCCCTTGTCATCCAAGATGTTCATGTCTTTCTTTTTTCAGTCGTAAAGAAATTATGTTTTCTGAGGAAAACATATCAGGATTTTTCTCCATAATATAATGAACTGATATGGTGCCCCGAGTTTGAACTTGCAAAATGCAGTTTAAATGCGGCTTCAAACGATCCCAAATGTGGTTGTAAACGATCCCAGCTCGAAGAAGAAAGGTCTTATCTAGCAAAATGATTGGTTATTTTCATTAAAAAAAAATACAATTTAAATACTTTTTAATCTCAAATGCTCATGTTGTCTTGCTCTCCCTGAACTCGAAAAACTCGCTGCAGATGTTCCGACCCAGTCTTTGCAAAGTGAACATGCAAAAAAGATCAAACACCCTTAACAAAAAAGGTAAAACAGCGATATAGGATGATTTTGAAGTTGAGGGAGAAAATACGATTGGAGTTTTTCGACATACCCTAACTGTCTTGAGCCAGAATACACAGAGTTCAGGGAGAGCAAGACAAGATTAAAAAGTATATAAATTGTATTATTTTTTTTAAAATAACCTATCGTTTCGCTATATAAGACCCTTCTTCCTCGGCTGGGATCATTTACAACCGCATTTGGGATCGCTCGAAGCCGCATTTAAACTGCATTTTGGAAGTTCAAAATCGGGGCACCATATCAGTCCATTATATGGAGAAAAATCCTGAAATGTTTTCCTCAAAAAACATAATTTCTTTATGACTGAAGAAAGAAAGACATGAACATCTTGGATGACAAGGGGGTGAGTACATTACCTGTAAATTGTTGTTCTGGAAGTGGACTTCTCCTTTAACAGGTGGTAAAGATGCATACGAGCTGTATTAATTAAGATATTAGCGTAATATTTCACCTACCAGACCAGATGTTGCCAAGATTCTTGCCCTGGAAATTCTGATTCAGTTTGGCCAACCACAAACATCTTTTGTTTCTCAGACAGTTTTTCCAAATGTTTTTTCCTGTTCTGACCTATTAGTACAGCCCAAACAGGACAATAATTGACCATTTTCAGCAGCAATATTCAGCTAAATATGCAAGTTTTGTTCGATTCAGTGATTTACATTCTGTGCCGCCAATATGGACAATTGATGATGTGTCGTGTAATATAATATTGGTTTAGATGTCATTTTTTCATAGCTGATGAGGAAACAAACCATACTTTTGTTCATTCCAGGTGTGGATCTTCCTAAAGGAAGTGTAATAGGAATAGATGTATTACGAATCGCCCCTTTGGATGGAGCTCAGCTGCTGTCCAATCACGACATCACCGAGCCCTCAACACACATGGCGCTGGAGAGCCTCCTCCCTGAAGCTCGAGCAGATGTCATCCTCAGTGACATGGCTCCCAATGCCAGTGGGCTCAGGGATCTGGATCATGAAAGACTGGTCACCATGTGTCTATCAGTGCTGGACTTAGCTGACAAGGTTTTACGCCCCGGGGGCTCTTTGATTTGTAAATACTGGGATGGCGCTCTGGCCAATAAGCTCCAGCAGAGGCTTTCCTCTATGTTTCAAGATGTAAGAACTGTTAAACCAAGAGCAAGCAGAAAGGAGTCAGCAGAGCTTTTCTTTCTGGCGAGGATGTTCAAAATGAGATAGAATGAAGTCTTTTTTATGCAAATGCATTTTTTAATATATAAAATATAAATAAATGTATATTTTATAAAAGAAAATAGTTTTGTTCATATCATTTAAAAAAAAACTCAATACAGGTCCTGGATATAAATGCTATAGCAGAATAATTAGTTTCAGGTGTTATAACATTATGTTAAGTAAGATTTGCATATGTTTTTTTAGTTTATCAGGGTGGCCCAGAAGTCATGATTTAAAATAATTTTATAAAAACATGATTGGCATGCATCTAAATAGGTTTTTAGTGAGTAATGTCTTATTTATAATGTATTTTTGTTTCCTTCTGTTAATTAAATCCTTTCAAAAGCACAGGGAGAATAATAAAAAAGGATAAATATTTACTCATATATTACTTGATGGATTAGATCAGTGGTTCACAAACAGTGGATTCCAAGTGAGGTTAAAAAATAATAAGCTAGATGAATAAATAAATAAAATAAATATAATTTACCAAAAAAAAAGCACCAACTCATAACAATGAATTAACATTGTAACATTAAAAATTTAGGTTTTTGTTCCCTGATTTCAATAGACTTTAGTCAGGGTAGTAGCATGTTTAATTTTATGAAGAATTAAAACAAGGCTGTGAGGGGTAAAAGTACACTCTAAAAATTGCTGGGTTAAAAAATAACCCAACCTTAACCCAGCCGCTGGGTAACTATGGGACAGAACACGCGTTGGGTTGTTTTGACCCAAGTGCTGGGTTGTTTATTTGACCCAACCAGTGGGTCAGGTTAACTGTGTTGCTGGGTTAAACATAACCTAATCATTGGGTTATTTGTTGTCTTATTGCCTTGCTACCTTTATATTTACCAATAATAATAAATAATCACAAAAGAATGTAAAATTATTATTGCTTTTCTGCAATACAGTTAGAAAAACACACACACAAAAAAAATATGCAACTGTAAACATAAATTTTCATCAGTTTTATTTCTTTTTAAAACAATTTTCAAATGGGTGCAGCTGTCACACATTTTATCCAACCATTACAGACACATAAAACAACAACTTTAGTAGATCAGTTAATTTAAAACACAAAACTGTGTAAACTAGGCACTGTAGATTCAGATTCTTTGTCAACATTGCAGCAGCAGAACACTCAAAAATTAATTATTACCACATGAGAATCATTCCAAACATTGTGCTATTAAAACTAAGCCAAACAAAGTGTCCACCAGACAATACATATGACAATTTAAAACATGTTACAAGTGGCCAGAAAAAACTGTTGGCCTTAAATTCAGACATGAAGACTTATGTCCATCAACATAATACACTGCAAGCTGGAGAAAATCCGAGGCAACGAGTCCGCTTCAGTGGCACGGCCCGTAACAAAGGCGAAGGTCTGGGATGTCGTTGTCTCGTCCCCAAGGCACAAATCCATCATGCTGGTCCCCACCTGTTAAATATACACAACACTTAGTCTTGAAGACACTTAGGCCTGAAAAAAAAATTCTCATTTTAGAAGAAAATTTCAAACTGCACATTATTTTAGTCTTTTACGTCTGAACACCTCATACAGTGGTGGCCAAAATGATTGGAACACTAGTATTTTCACCAGCTAAACAATCTGTTTTAAGTCAGTGATTTCTATTTTTTGCTGTAGTGTGTCAGTGGGAAATATCAGTTTCTGCAGTCAATTTCGTCTTCTCATTAACAATGTTTTTCTCATCATATTTTATACCCGTTTACATTAAAATACATTTTAAATAAACACCCTTACAAAATTAACCATGGATTTACTATAGTTAATGTAGTAACCATGTTATATTTTTTTTTCCGCAGACTGATTTCCATTTGTATTGCCATAGTTTTACTACACATACCATGGTTAATTTTCGTAAGAGCGGTATTAAAATAGATGAATGAATACAGGGCGTTGCCTTAAAGAAATAACAATGTTGAACATTTTAGCTAATTAATCTTAGACAGTATAACGTGTTGACAGCGTGATTTGAGTATTAAGAATTTTGGCATAAACGTGAATTACATACAGTGAAATGACTGTGAATGAAAAATGACAGAATAAAGACTAAAATTTAATACAAATGAATAAACATGTTGATTCTGATCTTATTCATCAGGTCTCACACACACTGCAGCATTGACGCAGTGTGGTGAAATCACGAATGTTTACGAGCCATGGGTTTCTCAGATCGGTATGTTGGATTAAAACTACAAGTTCCGTTGCGTTTGGAAAATTCTGTGCACAGTAATCATCAGAATATTTCTTCGCCTGTCTCTGAAAATGTCCGGAGTTTGAAATCATCCTGCAGATGCTCATTTTAACAGGCTTTTATTCAACTAGTGATTACAGCATATTGAAAAATATACATAACCGGAAGAATCGATACACTGCTTCGACAAGCGCTTCCGGTGTTCAATTCTGGTGCGATAAGGGTCCATTAACCAGGCTTTATCTCCACACAGCTGTGTGCTCAGTCTCACCTGAGAAGATCAGTTTCTCCTTCATGAGGTTGGCGTCACGACTCGGCCGACGTACTACAGCGCTTAGCATGATCTGCTCAGGGTTGTAGCTGCGCATACCACTCATCTTCCACCTGAGGAAAAAACATGACAACACACAGTCAACAAAACACACTTCTGAGGCTTTGAAAGTGCCACAAAGTTCTGCTCATTAAGTATTGGATCTTGAAATATTTGATGAGATAAAGTGACTGAGAACACTTAAAAGGATTAAAGAGCAACACTAAAGTAAAAGCACTAAGAATGATAATTACTGGAACGAAAAATACAAACAGACATAAGAAACAGAACAAATCAAGACCCTAATATACTCATCCTCATTACCTGATCAGGTGATAGCTGAGCAATTTCAGCGAGCAGCGGAGGACAGGCGCATGCAAAGAGCAGAGGACAGAGAGAAAATGGAAAGTAGAGATTGCCAAGAAGAAAAGAGCAGAGCCATCAGTTGAAAAGCGCCCAGCCGCCCAGCAGAGATATAGCAAGCGTGCTAACTACAAAACAACCTAACATTAACGCCAATGACTGCTTTCGTGCAAATGTGTGCGAGCACAGAAATAGTCATATTGAAGATTAAAGCCACTACTGACACAGCAAAATAGCTTCCAGTATTAAAAAAAAAAGCATTAAGAAACAACTTGAAGGACATAAAAGAGATGCACTTACTTCTGAAAAATGAAGATGCCGATGACAATCACCACAGATATTAAATCTGAGGTGATCCATATCAGGCCATATTCTTCCGCACTCTACAAAACATGTTAAAGCAGCATTTAGCCATTAGATATCAATATAAAAAAAGCTAATTAGGAGAAAAAAACAAGCAGAATCCTAATAAAATACAATCGCAATATATATAAAACTGTACACTACCAGTCATAAGTTTTTGAACCATAAGATTTTGAAATGTTTTTTTTTTTTACAGAAGTGTCTTCTGTTCACCAAGCCTGCATTTATTTGATCCAAAGTACAGCAAAAACAGTAAAATTCTGAAATATTTTTACTATTTAAAATACTGTTTTCTATTTGAATATATTTTAAAATGTAATTCATTCTTGTGATTTCAAAGCTACATTTTTAGCATCATTACTCCAGTCACATGATCCTTCAGAAAGCATTGTAATATTCTGATTTGCTGCTCAAAAAACATTTATTATTATTATTATCATTATTATGTTAAAAACAGCTGAGTATAATTTTTTTCAGGTTGCTTTGAATAGAAAGTTCAGAAGAACAGCATTTATCTGAAATAGAAATCTTTTGTAACATTACAAATGTCTTTATCATCACTTTTGATTAATTTAAAGCATCCTTGCTAAAGAAAATAATTAATTCCCATTATTTCTTCCCCTAAAAAAATACTGACTCCAAGCTTTTGAATGGTATAGTGTATAAGGTTATAAAAGCTTTTTATTTCAGATAAATGCTGATCGTTGGATCTTTCTATTCAAAGAATCCTGGAAAAAAAAAATAAAATACTAAACTGTTTTAAATATTGATAATAATAATAAATGTTTCTTGAACAGCAAATCAGCATATTAGAATGATTTCTAAAGGATCATGTGACACTGAAGACTGAAGTAATGCTGAAAATTTAGCTTTGATCAAAGGAATAATCAGATTTTTAAAATATACAAATCGAAAACAGTTATTTCAAATATTAAAAATATTTCAAAATGTAACTGTTTTGCTGTAATTTGGATAAAATAAATGCAGGCTTTGTAAGCAGAAGAGACTTCTTTAAAAACATTAAAAATCTTACTGTTCAAAAACTTTTGATTGGTTGTGTATATCTCATAAGTCTAAATGTGTCTAAAAGCACTATTTCCAGGGAATTTTTGAAGTATTTCGAAGCTTTTGGAGCCCACAATCCCTTTCCACTACAGATTTTTCTGATGCAAATGTATGCAACTATTTGCAAAATTAGTTAGTGATCTTGCATCATATATAAAGCATGCCAATTTAAAATCTACAGTATTCTGTGGAATGGGTGGTAAAATGTGTAAAAGTGGGCCAAGATTCTCTACATCCTTCTTGGAAGCTGACAGCATAATTGAATTAGCCATTCAATGAACATCTGGCCAACGTGTAGGACTTCATGAATGACAGGCGTTCCAAATCTGGCCTGTGTATTTGAATGTGATTATAGCCGATTGATATAAAAAACTGAAAATTTACTCACCTTGCAAGCTGTCCAGATTGTAGATGAGCTTGTCTCTTCAACACAACAGATTTGTAGAAATTTAGCATTATATCACTTGCCCTCCAATGGATCCTCTGCAGTGAATGGGTGCCACCAGATTGAGAGTTCAAACAGCTAATAAAAACATCAAAATAATCCGTAAGTAATTTACACGACTCCACTCTATCATTTAACATCTTGTAAAGTGAAAAGTTGCATGTTTGTGGAGTGGGCCCTTACACTTATAGGGCATTGCAAGCCCTCTGAGGTGTAAGCCAGGGCTATTTTTGTAGTCAACAATCTCATGAGAAGCTGTCTTTGACACCATCCGTCACCCACCGAGCGATGCCTCACTACTGATCTCTCACTGACAGTGCGAGAATATAGAGCAGCGTCTCGCTATGGTAAGAGTGCTTCAGGTGAACATTGGGCAGTGAGACAGTCACACCACCTGATGCCTTGGCTCATTCCCATAGATATGGTGTGATGGGACAGCACTCACCACCCAACGTTATCCACCACCACTATCCAAGACAGCAATCCCATGAGAAATTGACTACAGACACAAATCCATCAAAAAAAAAAAATAAAAATAATAATTATTTTCCATGTAACTAGATTTTTAATTTAAAAATTGTCAAAATGGCATAATTTAAATTAGTTTATTCATTCTGCATATTACTAGCTTTCTGTTTTGAAAATGGTCAAACAGCATTATTTACGGTGCTTTAAACGGCAGAAAACAGCATTAGTTCTGGCGCTCATTATCCCCTAAATGGTGTAAATTAACTATTTATTTTATTTTTTTTTTATTTTACATTTTACTAGTTTGATTATTTGAAAATTGTCAAACAGCGTTATTTACGGCATTTTAGACAACAGCAACCGACGTCAGTTGTGGCACTCATTACCCACTAAACGGCGTAAATTAACTTTATTTGTTTTTTTTGCATTTTACTTTTATTATCTGAAAATTGTCAAACAGCATTATTTAATGTCAATTTATTGTCAAACGTCAGAAAGTGCCGTCAGTTGCTGCACTCATTATCCCATAAACCGGACATGGGCAAACTCGGTCCTGGAAGGCCGGTGTCCCTGCAGAGTTTAGCTCCAACCCTGATAAAACTCACCTGTTTGTAACTTTCTAGTAAACCTGAAGACACTGATTAGCTTGTTCAGGTGTGTTTAATCAGGGTTGAAGCTAAACTCTAC